>CM035807.1:44586940-44726232 GCA_020466095.1 Chlorops oryzae | reverse complement strand
TTTTAAGAAATTACAATAAACTATATTCAAACACAAAATTTCATCAAAATTACTTGAACAAGTAAGGGTGTTATAGTCAGGCGAACCTGACAATAGAATACCCGACGCAGACACACATGTTCAAATAATTTTTAATATCAATAGGTGTTTAAGGACATAAGGGGCCCCATATACCAACTTTTTTTAAATTTCTTTATGAAAACCGCCCATTTGCCACGCCCAATTTTCAATTTTTTTTTGGAATTCTAATCGGACCCTTATATATATGCTCAAATTCTAAGTTCCATTTAAATATATCAATAAAGTGCGCTTTTTAGACATTTTTGGGATTTTTGTCACAGACCCTAGTACTAGAGGTACCCTTAATAATGGGCCGATCGAAAAAATTTTTGGAAAGGAAGTTACTGGCTATCAAGGAAGCATACGTGCCAACTTTCGTTCAAGTCCTATCTGTATTTCGGGTGTAGAGGACAATTTTCGCAAAATTCCCTTATGCCACGCCCACTTTTCAAAATTTTTGAATTCATATTACTTATCTTTAAATATGTCCAAATAACAAATTTTATCAAAATATCTCAAAGGACTTCGATTTTAGAGCAGTTTTTTTGATTTTAGTTTTATTTTGGCATTAAAACACTGGAGTTTTCCTAAGTACAAATTATTTTTCTCACTACGGACGGTAAAAGACGGTAAATATATGTACAATTTTGGAAAGGGAATATATTATTCTACAAATTGAAGCTGGTTCAGCTTTGAAGGGTTTTGAAGAAAAAAAGTTCTTGTCTAAAATATACTTAAAAATACAATACCAAAAATAAGACTTTTAAAAACTTAGTCAAAAATCAAAAATATTATAAAAATTTTATTTTATGCTATTGTGTTTTTAAGTATATATTATTCACATTTAATAAAAAAAAAATCGAATTTCCAGATACTCAATTCCTATCTCGAAATATTGACTTCAAAGTTGTGCGAGCAATTGATTTCTTTTCTCGTATGAAAAGAAACATGCAAATACCCATTTTAATTTTCAGGCCACGCCTACAATTATTAAGCAATTAAACTGAAATTTTGAGAATTTGACTTTAAAACTATTCTCAATCAACTGGCATACAACGATTTTGCATATCGGGACATCAATATTAGGCATTTTTGGCCGACCCACAGTGGTGGAAAAGGCATCTGTAGCGCGAATTAAGTCCAAAAATCAATGTTTGGCTAAGTTATCGAAAACTACCTTATATCAAAGAAAAATATCCAAATCTAAGGGATTCAGCTGATATTTGTCATTGAAGCTATTTTTCATAGTGGGAAACCCTTTAGTTTGCAGCTGTTCGGTTAAATTTGCTTGCGCATTTAAAATCATAGAATTTTGATAGAAAGTTTTGATGTCAGAAAAAAGTATTTGAGGCTTCTATTGAAAAACAAAAAGTATGGAACTTAAAAACAATGCTAAGCTCTTTATGTTAAAACCAAAATTGGTTGAAAGTAGTCAATGGTTTTTAAATTACAAACCAAAATGCAAGAGCACCTTCGAATGAGTAGGATGAAAAAAGTTATTTGTCTCTCATTAGCTTTTAAAAAAATTGCAAAGATTTGCAGTTCTTCTTGTGTCTTTTATTTTAAGTATTGATGTATTGGAAATAAAAAACAGAAATTATTTTTTTTGACCGCTTCCGTCGAACGCCTTTTTTTGGCATTTTCAGATTTCACCCGTGCGGAGCCTTTCGATGAATGGTGGAAAGTGAAGCATTTGAAGAGGAGTGATGCCTCCCTTGCCTTTAAACTTTTTATTACAAGCAACAACAATACGGAACTACATGACATTGACAGATATTTGGAAATATTTATAAAATATGTAGAAATACTGTGGACTGTATGTGGAAAATCAAGGTTCCGACTAATGCGAAACAACACTACTCTCCTTACTACCCTATCTCACCATTCTCTCATCCCTCATTTCACTCACCATCTTCTCCACTCTCTTCTCGCTCTCTTCCTTCTTCCTCTAAAAAATGCGTTCTTCATCTTTGCGAAGAATAAAAATAAACAATTAAGGGTGTTATAGACAGGCGAGCCTGAAAATACAATACCCGACACAAACACACATGTTCATTTATTTTTTAATATCAAGAGATGATTTGAGGCCAAATAAGCGACAGAATTTTTATTTTTCATTTACATTATCTTAACCCTCCGAATCGGAATTGCGATGTTTGCAAGTAAAATAAGCTGCTTGCATATTGGCTCATTTCAAATGCACCGGGCGATCTCAAGTGTTCACTAAATCACTTGTATTTTGTATTTAAAAATGTGTATCAGTTTTGGTTATTGAAATCTTTATACTTTTTAAATTATAAACGTACATAGTCACCAAAAACGCCAGAAAAAATATATTTAAAAATAGCGCTTGCGTTTTCCCTTTTTTTTGTGCGATATCCTTTAAAGCCCAAACATTTTAAGGGAATATGGGCTAAAATTCTTTTTAATGCCTATACTTCTGTTCCAGTCAATGATATTCAGTTTTCATCAAGAAGAAAATCAAATTAATAACAAATTAATTTTACCAAAAAATTTTTTCATAACAAAGTATTTTTTTTATTTACAACTTGAAATATTATAAGTTAATTATAATATTACAGTGTTAACCGGAGCACTAGCCTATAAGCCTTCGACTCTTATAACAAAGTAAAATACTCTATTCGAATTGAAAAAATCAAATATTATCTAAAAACAAATATACGAGCCGTGGTCATACAATAATAATCCGATTTTTATAGTCATCTGTTATTCCTATAAACCAATTTTCTTCTTTATTAATTGGTTAAGTTTTCATTCTATTCGTGCGGGTCCTCAAAGTTGTATGTTAAAAAATGTTGTTTTAATTCCAAAGCGGTGTTTTCACTTATCCAAAACAATTTTAAAGTGCTAAATACAAAGACAGATATAAATAGACCTGCGCATATGTCTAAAACATAGTGCCTTTTTTGCAATAGTCTAGATAAGGCAACACAAATTGCCCACACTATCATTGGAGGCCAAAAAATTATATGCAAAGGCCACATCATTGTAAAAAAAAAAACAATGAGAAAAGCTCTCGATGTGTGGCCAGAAGGAAAACTAAATTTATCGGGGCCAATAAAAATACAACCTCTATCAGCAGCAGGGCGCCTCCTTCTTATAACTGCTTTTAGCAAAGCAATTACTATAACATCAATGAGTAGCCCAAATAGTAAATTGAATTGCATTTCATATAAACTTGGATTATCGAATAAAATGAACGCCATCCATATCGGAAACCACACAGCTCCATTGCATGATAAGTCTAAGTATTGACTGCACAGTTGAAGTGCATTGAGTTGAGAACAATTTAGGAGACTTGCGACAATCCTCTGCGTTAGTTTTATATCATAGTCCAAAACTTTGGTAAAAGCCGCTGGAACCTTCCGTTTAGGCTGAAAAAATAAGACAAGGTAAGTTCGCTTGCTTAAGCTTTGTAAGTCATATTAATAATACCTTGAAATAAGTTGACTCTTTACTTGGCATTATAAATTAATAAAGCTTTTGTTGCAATGTAACAATGTAAAGCAAAGAAAGCATTTAGGATTACTTGATTCTATAGACCTTCACATAGTTTTATTTTGGTTTCAACCTTGTCTATTTGTTTTCATCTCACTTAGAACATTTTTCGTTTAACTTTCTAAGTTTTATTCTGTTGAACTTATTATCGACTCTATTTTATCAAAACATAGCTATGTCTTGTTTTCAGCGATAAGTCGATTTTACAGAACCTTAAAAGTCTAGTAATACACTTGGGATACACTTCGAAAAATTTATCTCACTTCGGTGTAAAGTTCGCGGAATGTCTTCTTTATCGCACAAACCTCATAAGAAAGTTTCCAACCATAAATCTCGCAGTTCATCTGATGGAAAATATCCCTAGCCATTGACGGGTTTTGAAAACTAAAACAAAATGCGAAAATAATCGGTCCTATTATGATAGTCTACAGTTTATAGATAGTAGAAAAAGTTCTATCGGCGATAGATAAAAACCAAAATTGGTATTACGAACGTCGAATTGATAGACAACTGATCTACTGTTGTTCGTTCATTTATCGCTCTAAAAGTTGCGAACGACAGACGTTTTTGAGAGGTGGAGGTTTCAATTTAATAAAATATATGTCCCATATACATCTTAAGAAATATATCAACTTTATCATGTAAAGTTTTGCTTAATAGGCAAAAAATACTAGAATTAAGAACCAATGAAAGCTGGTTTGCTATATTCTCTATCTTCTGTGGTTTTTTCTTTTTGCTATTATTATGGATCGCATTTTCGTTAAACAGTTAACTTGAAGATAAATATGTAATATGTGCAAATATTAGGTGTAGTAAAAAGAAATCCATTATTTTTCCAATAGATGGTGTTATTTATCTGAATCTCGCGTTGTATAAGTCCGATCGTGTTCCGCTAGGGGGCATTAGAAAGATGACAGTTCCTACTAAAAAAGCTTTTTTGACACTTTTTTGATTGATTGATTCAGTTTTGTTTGAGAGCTTGTCAAAGATGGACATCAGCAAAGAGAAAATTCGCTACATTTTACAGTTTTTCTTCGATAAGGGAGAAAACGCAAGCCAGGCGGCTGAAAATGTGAATAGCGTTTATGGACCTGATACTGTAACATCCAAACATGCGCAATTTTGGTTTCGTCGATTCCGTTCCGGTAACTTCTATGTCAAGGATGCACCACGCACTGGAAGGCCAATTGTCGAAAATGTCGATAAAATCATGGAAATTATCGAGTCCGACCGTCATGTTAGCACTGTTTCGATTGCAAAAGAGCTAAAGATTGCACAAAAAACCGTTTGGAACCATTTGAATAAGGCTGGATACACAAAGAAGCTCGATGTATGGGTGCCACACGAGTTAACGCAAAAAAACCTCATAGACCGAATTTCCATCTGCGAATCGCTGCTGAACCGCAACAAAATCGACCCATTTCTGAAGCGGTTGGTGACTGGTGATGAAAAGTGGGTCACTTACGACAACGTCAAGCGAAAACGGTCGTGGTCGAAACACGGTGAACCGGCGGAAACGGTGGCCAAGCCAGGATTGACGGCCAGGAAGGTTTTGCTGTGTGTTTGGTGGGATTGGCAGGGAATTATCTACTATGAGCTGCTCCCATACGGCAAAACTCTTAACTCGGAACTCTACTGTCAACAATTGGACCGTCTGAAGGAAGCAATCGCCCATAAGCGGCCAGCTTTGGCCAATAGGAGAGGAATTGTGTTCCATCAGGACAACGCCAGGCCGCACACATCGATAGTGACTCGCCAGAAGCTCCGGGAGTTTGGTTGGGAGGTTCTTCTGCATCCACCTTATAGTCCGGACCTGGCATCAAGTGATTAACATCTGTTCCTGTCCATGGCGAACAATTTTGCTGGTGAAACATTCGCTTCAAGAGAGGCTTCTGAAATTCGACTGTCTCAATTTTTTGCTAATAGGAACGAGGGCTTCTATGAGAGAGGCATAATGAAATTACCTTTAAAATGGCAACAAGTTATCGAACAAAACGGCGCATATTTGACCTAAATCGGGTCATTCTAACTATCTTAAATAAAGCCCTCAATTTAATGCAAAAATAATGGATTTCTTTTTACTACACCTAATATTTAAAGAATTCGCATCCATTTCCAACAGATTAGAATGGTCTCGAATGCGCCCGTTCTGTCCCTCCTCATTTGGATCAAAACTTTCCCATTTTCGGTATCCTCGGATTCCAAGACATTGTTGTATTCTCCTGTCTATCGTTTTTCATAATACCAAACCGATAGACTCTGTAGAAACTTTTCTACTCTATTGGCAGTAAGTGATCATAAAAGGCACGAATGTAAGTTGGCTTAGTATATTCTAGAGAGGGGTTGTGAGAATCTAAAAAAGATTCTTTCCCAATTTTGAACATGGCAAGAGTAATCGATTTTTCGATTTGAAAAGTGGTTGAAAGTTATACGCTACTTACACGATAAATGCTCAGCTACTCTTGATTGAATGTAACTTATACAAATCTATGTTCCACAGATTCTTATCTTAAGTCAAATTAAGTTTTCAGTAAATGCTCCCATACAAAATGTACTAAACGTATCAAGTCAACTGATTAAATGAGTAAAATTAAGTTACGTTAAATCAAGAGTGAATGAGCCTCAAGACATTTCGATAACGAAACAGACATTTTGTGGGCTAGAGACGCGCGGGGCTGTGGTATGGCAGCGTTTTTCTCTTCCCCATGCGTCCCTTGCCATCGAAAATTTGTTTTATTATCGAAATGTCTAAACGTGTTAAAAGCGTATTAGATTTATTCGATTATTTTCGAATTTTCATAAAACATATACGATACATATACGATGGTATACCAAAATTTTTTAAATTTGATAGTGGAAATCTGTATACAAGTATATTTGGTCCTTATGATGAAGTCTGAAAACAAGAGGAGAGTTAGCTGTCAATATTTTGGTAAAAATGAACAAAAATGTTGGAAACATTTAAAGCAGGACAATATTATCAGCAATAACCACATATCAAATATTTCTGTAGTTGTAAACTTCTATTTAAATAAATAAAAATTTCAATTAATGACAAATTGTCATGCAAATTGTTTCTACTGAAATGCTTCATCGGTAAAAACTGGTTCCATATCATTACATGTGTTAAATATTTCCTCATAAGGTCGAAATTCCAATAATCTGTAAAGTTTTTTATTATATAGCGGCGCGCAAATTTTTACTATTGCTTGAACGACCCTTATGCAATGCGGTTGAAAAAATTTAGCGAAAGCAGCTGGTTTCAATGTTTACTGTGGTGAAAGACGAAGAAGCGAATATCGTGCATATTTTGCGCATCACATACTACGTTTATGCGTACCTCTAAATCGCGATTTACTAATCGCGAGTTAGCTTACCCACCGTTTATGCGGCAACTAACTCGCGATTTGTGTCATCATTTCAATACACGATTTATTTGCCAGCTCGCTAGTTATTTTAGAGATGTTGCCATCTAAATTGATAATTTTTTCAAATTTAAAAGTATGGTAGCGTTTAATTCGTTAGTTCGCTGAAATCTAATTGTCGTCCGGATTTCATAAGAAAATGGAAAGTTACAGAGAAGAAAGGTGTTCGTGGTCACAACAGGAATCAAAAGAACTGTTAGCAATAATGAAGGAGCGAGAGATTATGAATTTGTTGGATGGCAAAACAAAAAGAAATACGCATGTCTACAAAATGATTTCGGAAGAACTGCTAAAAAAAAAAGAATTTTGTGAAGACAAGCGACCAAATAAAAACTAAGTTCAGAACAATAAAAAAAGAATTTTATGCAACCAAACGTAACAACAGTAAGAGTGGTGCTGGTCGCACAACATTGGATAATTTTGAGGAATTGGAGGACTTGCTTGGCGAGTGTCTTGTTGCAAGCGCAGTGGGAGCCGATACAGCGTTGGGCGAATATGGCGAAGTTATAGAGGTGGACCATGCAGAGCATGCACGTTTTTGTAGACAAAAAAAAAAAGCATACCTGCATGTTCGGAATATAGTGAAGGTTTTGTTGGCAGTCATTTAAATAAAAGTGATGGGCTTAAGCAGCCAAAAAAGAAAAGTAAGAAATACATTTGCAAATCGTAACCCAGTGATACTAAGGTAATGTCTGCATTTTATTTAAGGAACCATCATGAAAAATGCAATCACTTCGATTTCGGAGGATTTCAAAGCTACTCAGACTGAACTTATTAAACCTTTAAAAGATCAGGATGAAATTTTTATGGCAAAGCAACGACGACTTAATGAAGAGTTCCTTAATAAAACAGAGGAAATTCTTGAACAAGACCGTAAAAGGACAAAGGAAATGTTGCTTCAAATAATGGCAATGCGCTAAAAAGTTGAAATGTACATATCAAATGGGTTACCTTGGTTAATTGCCTTCATTACAAGAATTTACTATATTTTTTTTTAAGGGGACCTTCTGGTCTAGAGCACGAAAATTTAGGGTATTTTCATGATTTTTTTTTTTTTGGTATTAAGCCAAATAAAAAACGATTTTCTAAGTATGCAGGCTTATTATATTCTTTATTGACAAAAAATAAAAAATGTTGTAATTTTTTTTTTTTTTTTTTGTATTTTAAAAATGGCGTTGAAGTGGACCCTCTTTGAAAAAGTACCTCCGTGCTGTGAAAGATTTTGGCAGTTCTGGTAATCGGAAAAAAAAACAAAAATATGTTATTAATCAGAATGAATGCGGCTATGGCAGGAACTAGAATAAAAAAATTTTTTTTTTAAATTGACAAAATGGCGCAATTTTTTATTTCAACCATCAAAAACTCCTCTTTTTTTGACCATTTTTTTGACGAAAAAATATGAAGTTCTTGAAATAAAAATTCGATTCTAGTTCGGGCCATAGCCATTGATGTTATGAATAATATATAAAAATTCCATTCAAATCGGTTCGATGGTTTTTTTGTTTTCATTCACATCAGGTCAAAAAAAGTAGTTTTGAGATAAACGCGTTCAAAGTTGCTTCGATCAAGCGCGCTGCCTGCTGTCTCCAACTACTAAAACGGCTGTAGCAAAGAAAATTGTCAATAGAAGAAGAAGATTTTCAATATCTTCACGAAACTTTGCCAGCATATTCTTAAAAGTCTATTCTTCCGAAATATATTTAAAAAAAAAATCAATTTTCAAAAAATTCTAGACCAGAAGGTCCCCTTAAGTTTTACAGAACTGTTTTTGCTTTTTTTTGTTATGGAAATATTTTCGCAAGCGGCTAAAGACTGATTATTACCTTATAGCTACTAAAATAAAAGAATGTTTAAGCTTTACTTAAATTTGTTAAATAAAAAAATTAAAATTTAATGTCGTTAAAATCATTGGATGCTGGGTGCATTCTCAAGAAAAAAATTTAAGATAGAAAACAGTTTTTATTTTATGAACTCCTTTGAAAACTAGATCGTCGTAACTCAAAGTTTTCGTCTAAATAAAGTTTAATGACGTCTCTGACAACTTTCGGATTGAAATATTGATTTAGGTTGGTGGGACGACATGGCATTAGGTTGGACGCCAACCAATTCTGAATTTTGTTGTTCCCAAGCAGCATTATGTGGCTCTTTTTGTGTTTCGAAAATGTTGTGCAAAACGGTACATGCTTACACGACTTGCGGAATGAATTTAGTGGATATTTCAAGTCGTTTTGACAAGCATTTCCATCTCCCTTTTGACCTTCCAAATGCATTTTCAACGCACATAGGAGCAGAGCTTAAAAAGCAATTGAAGGACTGTTCAGAAACACTAAGAGATCCAGTATACGGTTTTAATATCCATGGAAGTAAAGGATAAGCTGGACAGTATTAGAGGAATATTTACACCTTTTACCACACTTCCATAAGGAACAATCAGTCTTAACGCATTTTTATATAATCCTGACTCCTTAAAAACTGTTGCATCATGAACACTCCCGGGAAGTTTCATACTGACATCTCTAATACTACGTTTATGCATCATGTTAACCCGGGTATATTCAACTCAGGTCAATTCAACCCCCTCGCATAAACGCTATTTATAACCGAGTTAGAGAATTTAATCGGGTTGAATAAACACATTTATTTAAAGTGGGCAGAAAATTCAACTCGAGTTGAAGTTTGTGCATAAACACGAGGGCTTAGGCAAATCGAAGCGAATGACAAAAAATCCAACTCATTTCGACTTTTAGTCATGCATTGTAATGTGTGTCCCATACATTTATATTTCTAAAAACATAATTTTCGTGTATGTCATGCCGCATCGCTGTTCAGTGTCTCTTAAGAATAAAACTGGGTTAGTCTTTTAACTCAAGTTCAAAATTGCCCGTTTATGCTCAGGTTTTTTACCCGGGTTGAATATACCTGGGTTAACATGATGCATAAACGTAGTATAAATCTAAAACAGAAAACAATAATATGTTATATGTTAATGTTTTCTTTAATATGGACTCCACCATTTAGAGGTATTTATCATCCACGACAGCCTGCATAACCATAGACGTACATCCTTTTCGATTGACGAAGTCTAAATACACGGATGGGGGAAAAACTGGAATACGCGTGCCTGTTTTTGACATAAGCCCAATTAGTTTAATATATACATAATAATACATAATACATACCATAAATTGCTCCAATTATATTTGGAATATATGACTTTCTTTCAAATCGTTTTGCGATTTCCAAACTTTCTGCCAACGATGTAAATTTTATGAATTCCTTCGCAAGTTTTATAATAGCGTTAATAACTATGTAAAAATATTTATGAACTGTGCTTTTATGCACACCAACAACACCTACAACTACTCTGTATTTCGCACATGAAGCCAATTTGTATAAACCGATTGCGAAAATGTTCGTAATAGGTTTTCACATATTGAGGTTCCTGAAGCAAAATCCAAAATTTGTTACTTCTAGGTCGTGAGCGACACCTTCGTTCCTTCTTTTCTTTTCCAAAACTGCGACGATTGAAAGCATATATTGCTGTTTATGTTGTGATATATACTTGTGACGTCGGCTCAATTTTCATATGCTTTAACACTATTTATGTATCTTTCCGTTTCCGCATCAAATCGCAAGCAAAAACAGCAAATTTGAGTTTTTCCATTTTCAACAAGGAAATAAGCGGAATAGAATATTAAGCTTCCATACATAGACACATTTTTTGTACGGCAACTACGAACGTCTTAATTCGTGATTTAATACATTTCGTATCTTGTGAAGTAAAAGGCGTAGAAGCTTCAAATTCGCAACATAGGTTGACCAAGGCAAATGAAAGGTGTAGGAAAATAGTTTATGTGGCCCGCCCACTGCCACTCCCAAAAATTGAGATTTTTGGTAACTTACGAAGTAAAAGGCGTATAAGTTTCAAATTCGCAGCATAGGTTGACCAAGGCGAAGGAAAGGTGTAGAAAAAAAATGTATGTGGCCCGCCCACTGCCACGCCCACAAATGGAGATTTTTCGTAACTTCCGAAGTAAAAAGGCGTAGAAGCTTCAAATTCGCAACATAGGTTGACCAAGGCGAAGGAACGGTGTAGGAAAATAGTTTATGTGGCCCGCCCACTGCCAGGCCCACAATTGGAGATTTTTCGTAACTTCCGAAGTAAAAGGCGTAGAAGCTTCAATTCGCAACATAGGTTGACCAAGGCTAATGAAAGGTGTAGGAAAAAAATTTATGTGGCCCGCCCACTGCCACGCCCACAAATGGAGATTTTTCGTAACTTACGAAGTAAAAGGCGTAGAAGCTTCGAATTCGCAACATAGGTTGACCAAGGCGAAGGAAAGGTGTAGGAAAATAGTTTATGTGGCCCGCCCACTGCCACGCCCACAATGGAGATTTTTCGTAACTTACGAAACATAAGGCGTAGAACGAGCACGTTCCGTCCACTGTCAAGCCCGCAAACATTAATTTTGTGTAACTTTCGTACGGAAAGGCAAAACATAGTGCGCCAATAATGTCGGGACGCTGGGTATTTCAAAGTCGGGCTTGACCGACTTTAGCTTTCTTACTTGTTTAGAACTGTCGAACGATTGTGTCGCTATGGGCGCTATTTTAGAAAAACTTATATTTGGCTAAATAACACAGGCCTGCATCAAAACTCCCCTTTGAAATTTCAGTGGTGGTTCTATTAGATTTTTGTATGCTGAAAAATTGAAAAAATTCCATTACGTCAGAATTTCGAGAAAATCGCGTAAGAATTTCTTACGACCATTGCTTTTTTGAAACTCATTTTTCTCATATATGGTTTTATTGTTTTAAAATTTTTTAATCTTTTATTGATCTTAAAACATCATTATTTAATATGGCATCAAAAATATCTTCCAAATCGTTAAATGAATGGTGTAAAATGATGCTCAAAGTCGAAAAATTTAAAAATTTATGAAAGATTTTTATTTTTTTTGGACTTTGAATGAACATAGCTCACCAGTTATCAGTCCCCTTTCCAAAACTGATATCGTAAATTGGGGGCCAGCCAATCAATTGTATGTACAAATGTCAAATCTAAGAACTGCAGCACAAACCATTTTCACGATATAAAGGTTTTTCTAAAGTAACTCAATTCGGAGATTCGTCTTCATAACATAACACAAGTTGGAAATGAAAAATTCACTTGGTTTTTCGTTTGAAAGAGAAGAAATTACTAGCTTGAGTTGAAATATTGGGTCGGGAATAAATAAAATGCTTATAGTAGAACAAACCAAATTAACACTCGGCAAACTGAAGCCGAACCTTCGGTCGGACTCTACTGATAACCTATTACGCTACATCCGTTATTATTTCTGCATTGAATGAAGATTTTATGTTGTTTTACAATTAAACAATTTTCAAATATCAAAATAGAAAACAAATTGGAATTTCGGCTCACTCTTGGCATCAAATACCCCACTGTGCAATGGTAAGGTTATTGTGTACAGAACGCCAAATACGGAGCTAGAGGAACGCAACAGAGTTGCTACCGTAAAACATGGTGGTGGCGGTTAAATGATTTGGAGATGTATAGCACATCAACATATTCAAGAAGAACCTGAAGCAAAGTGCAGAAAAACTGGGCATTGGTAACGATTTTAAGTACTATCAGGATAACGATCCCAATCATTCGGCCCAAAACACTAAGCTGTGGTTGCTATTTAACTGTCCAAAAGTCATAAAAACACCTCCACAAAGTTCAGACGTGAATCCAACAGAAGATCTCTGGGGCCATTTGGAGTCAAAGTTAAGACAACGCGGCTTTTCAAACAAGCAACATATGGAACATATTTTGAGATAAGAATGGGCTGATATTGATCCAGTTTTTACCTCAAAACTATTCAAATCAATGTGAAAGCGTTTGAAAGAGGTAATAAGAGGTGGAGGATACATAAAAGAATATTAAACTTTACTCTTGTCACTACAACTGAACCCAGCAAAGCAGACCTACCAAGAGTCACAAATACAAACAAGCGATTTGGGTTTTTACGCACACACTTAAAAGGAGAAAAAAAAAAACGCCAAAAAGACAGTAATGTAGTTAGCTCTGTGAACCTGACATCGAAGTTGAAGGAAAATGTTGTAAATGTATTCTTGACATGCAACCCTGCTTCTTGTGTGAGAGCTACAATCTTACAGCATGACAGTTGTAATAACGTCAATAAAGTCTCTTCTATTTCCGGTATTTCTGAATCTTATTAACATAAGACGGTGTATTTTTCTCGCTTGTTGGTCTCTTTTCTCATCCACGCACATCAGAAAAAATTTTTTTTTGATTGCAAAGGTTTGTACCAGTTTAGTACCTGATTGTACCACCTTTTATTTCGTTAGTACCGAAAATTCGCTAATGCGAAACTTTTGTATGCGAATCCGCAAATGCGAAACTTTTAGTACTGGGTCCGCATCCGCACGAATTTCGAAATTTTCATTCGCAAACGTTTAAAAACCGCGCCCGAAGCATATCTGGGTGGTACCCCCCACCCCTTGACGTACGGTATGAAGGCGACATCACGCAGCCTCGAGGCAATAAGTAATGAAAATAATGGTTTCACTCTCGATAGTATCTGTATGTACCAACATTTTTTAACCATCTAGCGACTTCCCCCTCTATAATATACCCCTTTCCGAAATTTTACGTTAGCCAGTAGTATTTAAATGTCAAAGGTAAGTTCCAAATCGCTAGTACTTTTATGTACCTCTATATTTATGTTCAAAACATCAACAACATAATTGGTACTATCGTCCGCAATCATTCAACAACTACTTTTGATTTTGGTACTAACGTTTTAAAAAATGGTACTAACGTTTTTAAGGAGGTACTAACGTCCACAACAATTTTGGACACTCTTGAACTCTTTTTGATGTTGGTACTAACGTTTTAAAAAATGGTACTAAGGATTTTACTATAGTGAAATTTTCCAGATGTCGATAGTTTTTTCACTACAACTTGTCATATTTTTGCGAACAATAAAAAAAAGCTATTGTTTCAGCGCTTACATCAGTGCGTCAAAAATTTCCGTACATTTTATACTTAAAATACTACATCGCAAAATGTAGACGTTAGTGCCAACATCAAAAAGAGTTCAAGAGTCTGCAAAATTGTTGTGGACGTTAGTACCTCCTTAAAAACGTTAGTACCATGTTTTAAAACGTTAGTACCAACATCAAAAAGAGTTCAAGAGTCTGCAAAATTGTTGTGGACGTTAGTAACTCCTTAAAAACGTAAGTACCATTTTTTTAAACGTTAGTACCAACAGCAAAAAGAGTTCAAGAGTCTGCAAAATTGTTGTGGACGTTAGTACCTCCTTAAAAACGTTAGTACCATGTTTTAAAACGTTAGTACCAAAATCAAAAGGAGTTGTTGAATGATTGCGGACGATAGTACCAATTATGTTGTTGATGTTTTGAACATATATATAGGGGTACATAAAAGTTCTAGCGATTTTTAACTTACCTTTGACATTTAAATACTACTGGCTAACGTAAAATTTCGGAAGGGGGTATATTATAGAGGGGGAAGTCGCTAGATGGTTACAAAATGTTGGTACATACAGATACTATCGAGAGTGAAACCATTATTTTCATTACTTATTGCCTCGAGGCTGCGTGATGTCGCCTTCATACCGTACGTCAAGGGGTGGCGGGGTACCACCCAGATATGCTTCGGGCGCGGTTTTTGAACGTTTGCGAATAAAAATTTCGAAATTCGTGCGGATGCGGACCCAGTACTAAAAGTTTCGCATTTGCGGATTCGCATACAAAAGTTTCGCATTAGCGAATTTTCGGTACTAACGAAATAAAAGGTGGTACAATCAGGTACTAAACTGGTACAAACCTTTGCAATCAAAAAAAAAATTTTTCCTTCAACTTCGATGTCAGGTTCACAGAGCTAATGTAGTTTTCGAAAAAGTTTTCGGTATTTCTATGTGAATAGCGATTTGAGTAGTTTTTAGTTTTGCTTTCACTAATTCGGTTGCAGCTTGTGGAAATTTGACATTGAGGATTGGCGTTTACAAAAATTAATAATTATTGAATTTGAGTATACAAATTTGTTTTTGAATTTGCTATATGAATAATTTTTGAAGATTTCTCATCAGTTTTTGGAAAATGCTAACTGTGAAATTGCAAATGGCGAGCAATGTGACATCGCATGTTGCGACGCCGTGGTTGCGGAAACAGTTAGTAAAAATGATTTTACTGAATTGGACAGTGTTAATAGTATCTAAGTGCTAGAAACAGATAAAAATTGCGAAGAAGAAAATAAGTTACTCAAGAACTTAAGAATCTCGGCGGTAAATTGTCGAGTGCCTCATAATCGTGTGACCGAACTTCTAAAGTCTTTCTGAACCTGGTTTCCCAGATCTGCCAAAAACTGCTCGAACTGTGCTAGGTTGCTCAGTTAAATGTCCTACCATTCGACAAAAAGATTCCGGGGATTTTTGCCATTTCGGAATACAACATTTTTTTTTAAACAATGATCTAACTATTGCGGCGAATTTAGATAGAATTTGTTTAGATTTAGGAATTGATGGACTAGTTATCTTTCAAAGTTCTAGGAATGGACTTTGGCCAACTTTAGGATCGATTGCAGGGGCTCCAAGGAGACGACCCTTTATAATATCTTGCTATTTTGGGCCTGGAAACCCAAACGACGTTACCGAGTTTTTGAAGGAGTTTTGTGATGAAATAAAACTACTTTCAGCAAATGGTATAACGTTGAAGTTTCGGAATGAATCGAAAATACTTGGTTTTTCCCTGCGTTTATTTACTTATGATTCACGCGCAAGAGCTTTCGTTTGTGGAGTTCAACACCATACAGGTAAAAACATTTGTCTTAAGTGTTCGCAATTAGGAAACTATGAAAAAAATCGGGTATGCTTTTCGCAAAAATCTGGTGAATTACGGACAGATGATTCATTTGATGAAAGACGTGACATTTTGCACCATTCTGTTGTTTTTCAAACAAAAAACACATTTTGGAAAGTGTAGGTGTTCAAATGGTTTCTCAACTTCCCCTCGAAGTAATGCATCTTGTGGACTTAGGTGTCATGAAAAAGTGGTTAAAATTAGTTATAAACAAAAAAAAAAAAAAATAAGTGAAATGAATGAACGGCTAAAACACATTTGTAGACATGTTCCGTCAGAGTTTGGAAGAGTTTGTCGGCCATTTGATGACATGAATATTTGGAAAGCAACACAATTCAGACAGATTTTACTTTACACAGGTTTATATGTAATTAAAGATTGTTTAAATAAGGATATACAGGGTGTTCCGTTTGTCATGGTCAACCGGTCGGGAGCTGATAGAGGCGGTCAGAACTAACAAAAAATCGTATAGGAGGGGGAGTCCAAAATGCACCCCTGAGGAGTTATAAGGGAAAGAAAGAAATTTGCAGTTGTTTCAGAAAAAAAAAATTGTCACGCCTCAACGTTTGTATCCAAGATAAAAATTTTAATACAGTTCGACAGAGAATTGTCAGGCGTATAAAATTCTAAAGTCTAAAGTCTTCTAATTCTAAAGCCTTACACTTTATTACAGCTTCAAGGGTATTTGACCCTTCATAGTTTTTTAAAACATTTTTACATTTTTAAAAAAAATTTTGGTATGAAAAAGGTGCTATTAACACCCAAATTTTTTATTTTATTCAAAATGCTGGATCGATTTTATTTAATTTAGTACCCCATATGTCTAATAAATTTTTTGAAAATAAGATGAGAAAATTAAATATCTAAATGAATTTATTAGTTTTACAGTATCAAATCTATTAAATTCGACTTCATTGATAGCAAACGGATAGATGTTCATTTGTCTTGTCGAAACTAGAAGAGGAGATGGGTTCATTTTTAGCATTAACGACAACAAAGGAAGTTGAAGCACTGGAAGAAAACCTGCAAGTCAAAGAGAATGAGGATGCAATGGTAAATAAAAAATATGAAGTTCATTAATGATTTTTTACTTTACCTATTTATATAAACATATTTTCAGCGAAATTTTCTTGTCTGCTCGAAAACGAAACAAATTAGGGGTGGTGGTAATGATGAGGTTCTGCATTAGCGACACTTTTTTGACACGATATAATTGTGATGGGAGATGCGAAAAGGGCGCGCTTAATAAATTTAAATTATTCACCAAAATTCTAAAAGGTGAAAAAAGATATAAACTTAATGCACACTTATGAATAACCGCAAAATATTATCCATTTGCAGACCTTTTTCCTGAAATAGACAGCAAAGCATTCGAAAAAGAAATTCGCGGAGCAATTGGTCTATCACATAACCGGTCAAAACACAAAAAGAAAAACTTTTGCAGTTTAAATTCAACGATTTAATGGATATATAACCCCAAAATCTTTTTTTTTTTTAGTTTTAAGTAATGAAAAAACCAAAATGAAAACAAAAGTCACAACACAATAAGGGTATTCCCTTAAAAGTGAAAAGATTGAAAAATCGTAAAAGTGTAAAATTTTTCATATTGATATATTGATATATTTTTAATCAATTTTATTTAGTTTTAAGTAATTAAAGATCAAAACACAACGAAAACTATAGTCACGAAGCCAAACTTCTATTTTGAATTTAATTGGGATTTTTTTTATTTAATTTTAAATGTGCTTTAAAAAGAAGACTGCTTTTTAAAATAAAATAAAAATATTTAACAAAAACAAATACGTTTTTACTAAAGAACACTTTTGGTAAAGTTTCACAGCATGTACCTAAAAACTCCAGGTAAATCTACTCAAACGCTACTGAAACTTCCTATGCGTTAGAAAGAGAGGCACTAATTGAAGCCGTATGTAGGTCAGAACAGGACGGTTGCTACATGCATTAGAAAAAGTTTCGATAAAAATCTCTATACTTCCATAAGCGTTTAACTGCAAACCTACTCGGAGTTCTACGAGTATTCGCCATAAAAAATACGAATAGTCTGCCAGTCGATTCTTTGCAGGGAAGTGTGTTGAACAACTGACGAACACTTTTTTTGGTTGAATTTTTAGCGTTCTGCAACAAAGTTGCTTTTTTGCAATTTAAATTTAAATTTTTTGCTTTAAAAACAATAAAAAACAGAAAAGTGAAGTTTAAATGCTGAACATTGCATGATTTGTTTTACATTAGTGGTATTCATGTAATAGCGCAAAGCATGCAAAACTGACAGTTGAATACTTTTATGTCACATGTTGCATGAACGCACCTCATAAGCTGCTTGCGTGCAAAGTTGTAAAAAACCTATATCAATACTGAAATTTGAGGAAAATCTGAATGCCAAAATTTAGCAAGAAAAAAAATTTTTTTTTCTAATCGTAGTGCAGAGCGCGTAAAAATGTTTTCATACAAAATTTGACAGTTGGTTTACGAGGGTGCAAAAACATGAGTTTTGCGCTTTAACATGAATACCACTATTGTTTTGTTTCATTCTGTCGTTTTTCTGGAAATTTCTAAAAACTTCCCTAATGACGAACACTTTTTTGACCGGAGTAGTTCGACACTGCCCTGCAAATTGTTTTTCGGATTACCGGAGTCCCATTTTACTAGGAATTTCGGTGGTTTTTCACAGCATAATATCAATATACGCTATTTACGCGTTACATTTCGATAACAAAACAAATCTTCCGGGTCAAGGGACGCAGGGGGAAGAGAAAAAACGCTCCAATACCTCATCCCGATGCGACCATTCCAAACAACTGTTTCATTATCCAAATATCTTAACGGTTAAATGGCCTCTAGGTTACTGCCGAAATATGAAAAAAAAAAAACAATCGATTTTTCGAAGCGGTTACTTAAGACTAAACTCTTAACGTCTAAATCTCGTAGATTGCAACACTTTACGGAGCTATAAACTACTCATATAGATTGAAAACTCGAGCCATTGTGGCGAAATGTTAACACCTACCTCCATTTTACCGTCCAATATTTACATATATAATTTGAGGAAATGCAGGTTTCACAGTAGGACCAGTGCTGCTTAATACTTTTTTAAAAATCCCTACACAGGCAGAAAAATATCCCTACTTTTCCCTAAGCCTAAACATATTTCCCCTACAAATTTTCTTGTTGTATATTGAGGCCTTTTACACTAGGGCAATTATCGCCGGCAATTTTTTCGTTTGACGGCGAGACGCAGAGCGGGGGGTTGAGAAAAATTGCTCGTTTCAGAATTGCCCGTACTCGGCAATTCCGTTTTGCTCTCTTTCGTTTTGTCAAATGTGAAGTTGGCTGCGAGCTGGTTTTTGACGTTTGCTTCATTCGCTTTCTACTTTCGAGGTGTTAACAACTGAGATTTTTCGGGAAATATAAAACTTAATATGTCGGGGAAGTGGCCGCGCGAATGCATAGAAAAGCTAATTGTGTTGATGCAACAAAATCCTTGCATTTATTATATTAAATCGCTGGAATATGCCAGGACGCGTCTGTTTAGTCTTAGTCAACCCTAAATCAGGAATACTTAATTATGTTATTTTAATTTATTCCAAAAATTAACCCTGCGCGAACGGGGCAAACGTCAAAAACACACAAAAAATAAAAATTGCTCGGACATCTTTTTTTATACATAAAAAAGCGAAGACAACTCTAATAGAGAATTGATGAGAATTGAAATGACATACAAGCGCTCACGCCGGGTCATTTTCTAATAGGCGAACCGCTAGTGCTGCCTCCTCCGATTAATTTTGAGAATGTACCACCCCACAACGAGATTCGACTTTGGAAAGAAAAGCAAAAAATGTCGAAATGTTTTTGGGAGAGATGGAAGGAAGAATTTCTCACAACCCCCACAACAACCGTCATTGGAGTCGTTTATGGAGTTTCGCCTTAAACTTAAACTATATTCATCACATTTTTTTTTCATTTCCTATAATGTATAGTTTTCGGTCCATGCAAGAATGTAAGATCCTAAAATATTGATGAAGAAAAATAGGTAATAACATATAATAGCATGCGATGCTGTCTCCACGAACAACGAACACGAATAAAATAAATGTCAGAAATTTGCTCCCAGCCATCGATAAGTTCGATACACGAAAGAGAGCAAAGACGGATTGAGCGAGTACGTGCAACCAGAAAACGCTCAACTTTTCGATAACGATATGTTATCGTTTTGTACTGAAGTTGAGAATTGACGGTCAACTATTGACTAATGTTATGTTCAGACGGCACGTCATTCGGCCCTCATTCGTAATTCACAGCCGAATCACGTTGTGAATCACGTAGTTCGCCATACAAAATTTTACAAGCTGAATTACCTCATTCGAACGTAATTCGCTTTGAATTACGATCCGAATTTCGTCAAAATCGGTGTCTTCCCTAAGTTTTATCAAAATTTATCGAAAGCAAAAGAATAGAAGAAAGAGAAAACAAAACAAAATCAAACAAAGCTGTTAAAGTGAGTAATGTTTTTTCAAAAATTAATTTTAACGAAAAGGAAATATTTGTATTTGCAGATGGATTCGAGGAACAATATTGTTAAAATATAATGGCGAGGAGACTTTTGAATTTATCAAAAGTCTTCGAAAGATCTGAAATGTCGTCTGAGGGACATCCAAGAAAGTGTAAACAGAAATTCTGCATATTTGAAAGAGTACAAAAACGAATGGGAGGAAGCAATAAAAAAAAAATCGAGTAGAAATGAATCAAATTATGAAAGAAATGGAAGATCGGTATACTGAAAAGCTGAGAAATTTAAGAAAGTTTCAAGAAAAGTGCGAACAAAACAATAGTAATATGATAAACATAGCGGAATGTATAAAGCAGCAAAATGAAGTGGCGGGAAAAGAAAGAGAGAGATTATGCGGCGAAATGGAAAAGCTAGTGAAAAAGAACGAAACGACATTCGCCGAAATTGTGAGAACGGATAAGCGAAAGGAGTTGCCAGATAAACGTAAAGAGTATGCACTAATTGTGAAACCAAAAAGCAGCCAAGTTGTCGATTTGACACAGCAAGACCTGAATAAAGTAGATCCGAAAAATCTGAATATTATGAATGTGCATAAAAGGAGAAGTGGAACTATTGTCATTGAAAGCGGCAGCAGTGAGGAACGTGAAAAAATAAAAAACGTAATTGAAACATCGATGAAAGATAAATATGAAATAAAAGTGCCTAAAGCCCTAAGTCCAAGATTTGTTTTAGCAAATATGTCACACAAGCATGAGGAGAAGATATTAATTGAAAAACTTAAAAAACAAAATAGAATAATTGAAGAAAGTGATTTAAAGATTATAAAATGCTACGAAATAAAGCGAAGGGATCAAATATCATATAATGCTATAATTGAAACGGACATGGAATCCTTTTTGAAAGTTCGCGCTAACGAATATTTATGTATTGGATGGCAGAGATGCAGAGTATACGATGAAGTTGAAATTCTTCGATGCTTTAAGTGTGGCGGATATAACCACAAAGCAGAAAAGTGTCAAAATCAAACGCAATGTGCCAAGTGTCATGAGAGTTATGCAACTAAGATATGTAAAAAACCAGCAATAAAAAAATGTTTAAACTGTGTTCGAACAAATGAACGTCTGAATCTAGGGCTAAATGAAGACCATGAGACGTATTCGTGGAAGTGTCCAGTGTACCTAAATAAAGTGGAGACAAAAAAGAAGGCTATTGGATATTAGCAATCAAATAATATAAAAGGTATATACGCGAATATACAAGGGCTATTAAATAATTTCACTGAACTGGAAGCAGCGACAGATATAAACGAGCCAGATTTTATAGTCCTATCCGAAACCCACGTAACGAATGATGTAAACGACAATGAGATAGAACTATGCAAATATAATTACGTAACATGCAACTCGAAATCAAATAGAACAGGTGGTGTCATAATATATGTAAAAAAGAACTGGAAAATTAAAAAACTATATGAAATCTCATATGAAGAAAAAGTTTGGTTAGTCGTTTCTCAATGCAACATAAAACAAACGGACATAATTATAGCTGGTATATACAAATCACCTAGAGCATCGGAAAGGGATTTCTGTAATATCTTTAGAGAAAATTTAGAAAGAATCACAGAGCAAAACGCAAGTGTAATAATAGCAGGGGACTTTAACATTAACTGGGCAAGAAATACGGTATATAAGTGCGAAATTGAGCAAATCATAAACGACAACGGTCTTAAACAAATAATGAATACCTACACAAGAATAACTAATACATCAAAAACCATAATAGACTATGTAATCACAAATTTACGAGATTTAAATGCAAACACGAGTGATGAGGCAAAAATATCGGACCACGAGACAATTACAATAATCAAACCAGTAAATAGAGAAAATATATCAGTCCAAAAAATAGAAATGAAACAATTTTGCTATAACAAAAACAGTTTCTCGGCCCAGCTACAGGACGCGAATATAAAATATGAACAAACAAAAAGCTTAGATTTTAACGCAGAATTAATTGAAAAACAAATAAAAAATACAATTGAGAGGAATACAGTGAACAGACAGCTCAAAACATCAAGCAGAACGGGAAGCTGGTTTAAATCACACCTGAAAAAATTAAGAGCTGACAAAATACGCGCATAAAAATGCGCAAAGTTTTACAATGATGTAAATAAATGGAACATATACAAAAGCATAAGAAATAAATACAAAGCTGAAATAAACAAAGAAAAAAATAACTTTATAAAAAATAAAATAAAACATGCGAACAACCAAAAGGAAATGTGGAAAAAAATAAAAAGCCTTGTGCTAAAAGAAAAACATAAGAAAATTGAAACGGTGAAATTTAATGGAACTGAGCTGACAGACTATGTAGAAATTGCAAATAAATTTAATGAATACTTTGTAGGTAGCATAGAGCAAATTGTGCAAAGTATCGATAATGTGCCATATAAAAGCTGCATTCACCGACCCAACACACATTTCTCTTCAGGGAAGTGACAAGTAGTGAAGTCTTAAAAGTTTGCAAAAACCTAAAAAATAAAACTGATTCCTACGGCATAAACCCGAAAATATTAGATGACCAATGGCATGTCATAGGACAGAGTCTAACGAGAATAGTGAATGAATCATTAAGAAATGGACATTTCCCAGCTCATGGAAAGAATCAATGATAACCCCGGTAGAAAAAGTTCCAAATACAGTGAATTGTGATGAATTTAGACCAATAAATTCTTTAAGAACACTCGAGAAAGTACTTGAGTCTGTTGTGAAAGATCAGATACAAGAGTACCTAGAAAGAAATGAATTATTTTATAAATACCAATCGGGCTTTCGAAAAAATCATTCGTGTGAGACAGCTGTGAATTATATAGTGAGCAAATGGAAATTGAACTATAAAACAAAGCGAATGGTGCTTGCATTGGATTTTAAGAGGGCATTTGAAACAATTGATACCGATATTCTAATTGAAAAGCTTCAAACTTATGGTATAAAAAATAAAGAAAGAGATTGGTTTGAGTCCTATATTAAAAACAGAACACAGAGAACAAAAGTAAATGGGAAAATATCGGACGGTGTAAAATTAAAATACGGTGCACCCCAGGGTTCGATCCTGGGTGCATTGTTATTTATAGTCTACATCAATGACATGCAGAATGTGGTGAGCGAATGTGAACTAATGCTGTATGCAGACGATACAGTGATGTACTCAGAAGGAGAATCATATGAAGTATGTAAAGCTAAATTAATGAATGATCTAAATAAAATAAACAAGTGGTTAAAAATGAATAAACTGAAATTAAATGAAAGTAAAACTAAATTAATGAAGATTAATATCTCAATTGGGGAACAAATACAGATAAATAACGAAACAATAGAAATAGTCGACAAACTAAAATATCTAGGAGTAATTCTGGATAAAGACTTAAAAATGGGTGAGCATATAAATTACATATGTAAAAAAATCGCGAAAAAAATCGGTTTCTTTAAGAGAATACGTAATAAAATAGACATGATGACAGCTATAAAAATATATAACACAATGACAAAACCTCATTTTGAATATTGTTCTACATTAATATATACAACGTGCAACCAAAGTCAGATTGAAAGACTCCAAAGACTTCAAAATAAAGCAATGAGATCGATCTTAAAACTAAACAGATGCACGGGAATACAATTTATGCTGGATATCTATTATGGCTAAGCGTCGAACAAAAACTAAAACTAAACACACTTATTGCAATATTTAAAATAAAGAACAACAGTACACCAAGATACATGTCCGAAAGTGTAACTTATGTGGCAGATAACCAAAATTATTCGCTAAGGAATGCAAGTGATTTCAGGATAGGATTACATAGGACAACGAATGCGCAGAATACATTATTTTATAAAGGACTTAGAATGTTCAATCAGCTACCAATAAGTATAAAAAATGAAATAAACTACAATATATTCAAAAGAAAATGCACCAATTATATAAAAAGAATGAATTAAGCTGAATTAGTATATGAATGAATTAATGTAATATTATGTATATATAACCTTTATTTTAAAAATTTAAGTGAAATCATGTGATAGTAATGTCGTTGGAATAGAAGCAATATGTGATGAAATAATATGTGATGTAAGAATATGAATTGTAATAGTAAAATAATTTGCTAATAAATAATAATAATAATAATAATAAAATTATTGCTGCTTCAGAAACAGTATCTGCAGCAAATGGAGCTACTGCAGCTAATGACATCTGTGGCCATTGACCTAAAGTTTTCAAAAAGATTAAAGTGGAAATTGGTAATATTTTATAATTATTTATGCAAAATTTATGCACAACTTTCGATTACATCTCATGTTTCTTGTAGGAGCGCACTCAATCGTTCTGAGAGAGAGATTGCCAATTTGCTGATGAAGCCACTTTCAAAAATAATTTTCGCATGAATAGAAGACTGTTTTATAAATTATGCGGATTACTTCCTGCATTAGCAAAGCGGGACACAAATATGCGTGAAAGAATTCCATTGGAAAAAAGAATTGCAATAGCGCTCTATTCTTTGGGGTCTTCATCTGAATACCGCACAATAGCCAACATGTTCGGCGTAGGAAAATCAACAGTCTGCGAAGTTTTACTTACCACTTGTGCTGACATTTGGAGAGTAATGGCCCCAATGTTTTCAAACCACTTCCCACTGTCAAAAACAAAAATCGAAAACTTGGTTGAAGGTTTTGAGGGACTTGGATACCCACAATGCATGGGAGCGCTTGGTAAATGTGTTTATATATTAAATTTGGAATCCTTATTGATTAACGATTTTGAAAGATGGTTGTCACATAGAAATTCACTCGGCCAATGAAGACGCTACAGACTATTATAACTATAAAGGCTGGTACTCAATAGTTTTGCTAGCCTGAGTGGACGCCAGGTAGGATCACTCATTGTCTTATATGTATGTACCTATTCAGTATTTGAATATATTTTTAGATGCCGATTTGTTTACGTTAGCTCAGCTCGGGAACTCCAGGTCGTTGTAACGATTCCTCAATCTTCCAATCGTCCTCCCTCAAACGCGAGTTGGATGAATGCAGCCTTTTAAGCGAGTTATCGCGAAACTTTTCGGGTGTGGATGTCCCAGTGCATGTAATTGGGGATTCCGCTTCTCGTTTAAGCCACAAATTGTTGAAGCCATATGGATTTCATGTAACTCAAAGCAGAGAACACAAAAATTTTAATTATTGCTTGTCGAAATCCCGAAGAGTAGTAGAGAATGCTTTTGGCCATTTGAAGGCGCGGTTCAGACGCATTGGAAAGGGAATAGACAATGCAATAAAAAATGAAAATGCTATCATTTTAGCATGCTGCGTCCTGCATAATTACTTAAACGAAAATAATGATGAAATAAATGAAAATTGGTTGCAAGTTTTGGAAGCTGCGGAAGGAAATCGAAGTTATCCGGAATACAGTGAAACTTTAACCGACCACGTTAACAATCCAGAACAAATAAGAAATGCAATCGCTTCATATTTATGTAAGTATAAAAAATGTTTTCTGTATTGTAATATTCTTTAACACAGTTCTTCTCAATCACAGTTCATTAAAAAAAGATATAATAGTAAAAAGCGCTATTCAGTCTTGTAAAAACAAATAGATAAATTAATTAATAGTAGTAAAGGAAAACTCACTATTGCCTTTTTAGGAAGGCAATTAAGGCCTCTTGAACTTCGTTTTCTTTCTTTACATATTCTTTTAAAATATTCTTCTTCTCGTCTTCTATCTTTTTTGAACACGCTTAAAAGTTGATCCTTTTTTTCTTATAGGTTTCGAACATGAAGGCATTAGCCGATGCCAACGGCGAGCTTACAGGTGTGGGCCTAGCTGGGCTCGACGGAGATGGCAACGACACTTCCATGGTTGAATTTATGCCTTGAAAAAATAAAAATAAATTTTTTAAGAAACTAAAAAGTATATTAATACACACCAGTTATGCTATCAACCACCAGATGGTCACTATTCACGCTCTTGCAGGGGGCTCGCAAGTCTTGCATTTCTCTAAACAATTCCCATTCCGAGGGCGATCCACCAGTTGTGCCGATCTTTTGCTTTTCTTATCTATACGCGAATGTTGACGTTAAAATATATTATATTTTTTCTTAACTGCTTTACTCACCGGTAACGCGCAGACAAGTTGTGCATCTTGGTTTTTATTTCCGCTGCTGAATATGAATATCCTTGCTTCGTCATTTCATCAGCCATCTCTAAAATAATGTGGCTGTTTTTTCGGCATCCCCGGAGTTGCCTCATTTTCTCTTTCCAAAGTGCGATCAAAGTTCTCTCGCTAGCTTGTTCCCAGTTATTTGCGCTTTTCCTTGCTAATATCGATATAAAAGTAGAAATTTTACTATTTATCGTATTTTTTTAACTTTAAACAATTATACGCATACTTTGTCTCCATTCTGCTTCGACGGCGTCCAGTTTAAATGAAAAATGAACAAAAATATGGCAGCTGTCAAAATGAATTACGAATCCTTCGTTTGAATACGGTTATTCCCGTGCAAAGCAAGGCTATTAATAATCACACACACCAACAAAGATATTCCTTTTTACCCACACACGCTCAAAAGAAAATAATTGTCCAAATAGCAGTGCTGTAGCTATGGAAAATTAATCAGTACTTGGTATAGAAGAATTATTATGAGCAAAAATAAGAAAAATAACTAAAAATGATTTTCATTTCGTTGTTTATGCATATTTTGTAAATTAGATATATATATAATTTTTTTAGAAGTCCTATTTTGTCAAAGTATGTTTATTTTATTCGAAATGTTCCCCTTAAAAAAGTTTGTACCAAGTACCTTACTTTGGCGAGCTGAGTACTATTGATTTTGTGTTTCACTAATTATTCCGAGGCGTGAAAAGTTGAAAGTGAGTATAAATTTTTGTTTGATTTTAATTTTAAGCCGAAAAAACTGAAAAGTGTAAGTTTCTCATAATATTTTTGTAGTTGAAATGAAGAAAAAAACGATGTATCAATACAAGTGGCAGGAAAAGCGGCGTTTTTTGGCGGAAGGAAGCCGTGAAAGTGAAAATGTTGGTGAAGAGCCTAGCAGCTCAACTAGTTTTAATGGTAACGAAGTGCTAGAAAACGAAGGGCTAGAGAACTTAGTGGTAGAAAGCGGTGAAAGCGATTATAAAGATCAAATATTAATTAATAGCTTGAGAACTTGGGCGATAAATCGTCACGTGCCTCATAACCATGTGACTGATCTTTTAAAAGCACTTTCAGAATCTGGGATTTCTGGTATACCTAACCTACCATATGTCCGTTTTTTCGCTGGACAGTCCGTTTTTTCTAAGCCATGATTTGTCATGCCATTGTACTTTTTTTTTTGAAATATGAATTCAAAATGTTCAAGATCCGACAAACGACGAGTACCATTGTGCCCTTTTATATTAGGGCATCTATTGCCGGCAAGTTTTTGGTTTATGGGCGAGAAGAAGCGCGGAGGGGTAGGATCTCTTTCGAAAAAGCGAATAGCAGAAACGTAAACTAGATGAAATTCTAAGAAAATTTTGCCTACAAACCTAAGGTCTAAAATGAATTCCCAGCTCGCGCAAATCAACCTCAAAATATTGCTTTTGGGTTTCGTGGAAAATATGTATTGACATTCATTATTACTGTAAGGAAGCATGAAAATCTAAGTGAATTTATTTCAATTTGGACTTTTATGGTAGAAAACTTTCCCAGGTTTTAGAATATGACCCGTGCTTTAAAAAGCTTTCACTTTAAAATGAAAATTTGAACGCTTTTTTCGAAAAAATCTCTATGGTTTGTTTAAATTGAATTTTGTTTCGGCTGTAAGGACAAAAATTTTCATTTAGTAGACTTATTTGGAATCATATTCCGGTCATATTCTAAAAGCTAGGAAAGTTTTCTACCATAAAAGTCAATAGTTGTCATAATGTAAAATGGCACATTGACAAGTTTGATTTAAAGTGGCTTGTTTTGACGCTAAAGATTTTGATGATGAATAATTGTTTTTTACTGTTGATTTGCATTCTCAAAACTTAAATGCTTAGTGGTATTTGGAAATCTCACAATTGTTAGTTCTGAGTCCGAAGAATTCAATTTGTTTGAACTGAAATAATGGATTTTTGTGTGTATAATATACACTGTATATATACTTATAAATGTGTCCGTTTTTTGTACATTTTTTTCAATTTAGCGTACAGCGAAATAAAATTGTTTTTAACATTTGTCCGTTTTTTTGGAGAAGCGAGATGGTAACGTTCGGTATACCAAAACTGCGCGGACTTTGTTAGCGTGCTCAGTTAAATGTCCTCCAATTAGACAAATGGGGTGCGGAGAGTTTTGCTATTTCGGCATACAGGCGTTCTTTGAAATTAATCATCTAAATTTAGCGGTTGATGTAGATAAATTGAGTTTAGACATAGGAATTGATGGGTTGTCTGTATTTGAAAGTTCCAGACACGGACTTTGGCCAATTTTGGGATCAATTGTAGGGGTTCCAAGCATACTCCCCTTCGTAATAGCTTGTTATTCTGGGACCGGAAAGCCAAATGACGTTACAGAATTCTTGAAAGAGTTTTGTGATGATATACAACTGCTTAAGGTAAACGGTATATTAGTAAAAATTGATGGTGAATCAAAAAAACTTGATTTTTCCATCCGTTTATTTACCTGCGATTCGCCCGCCAGAGCCTTCATTTGTGGAGTTCAATATCATACGGGGAAAAATAGTTGCCCTAAGTGCGCGCAAATAGGATCCCTTGAAGAACATCGGGTATGCTTTTCAAGAAATGTTGGTGAATTGCGTACCGATGAAACATTTTGTGAAAGACGGGACATTTTGCACCATTCTGTTTCTTTCCAAAAAACAAAACACATTTTAGAAAGTATAGGTGTAAAAATGGTTACACAATTTCCGCTTGATGTAATGCATCTGGTTGACTTAGGTGTTGTGAAAAAATGGCTACAATTAGTTTAAAAAAAATCAAATGTAAAGGAAATGAACAAAAGGCTAGAATCTCTTTCTAGCCACGTCCCCTCCGAATTTGGAAGAGTTTGTCGGCCATTTACTGACTTAAATCTTTGGAAAGCAACAGAATTCAGACAGTTTTTACTTTACACAGGATTACTCGTTCTGCGAGATTGTGTAAATGAGCATGTATACTATAATTTTCTTCTTTTGCACACAGGGATCCGACTTCTTTCATGCGAAAAAACGTTTTCATCTGAAAAAGACGTAGCACATGTAATTTTACAAGAATTTGTGAACACTTTTGTGCAACTATTTGGTAGCCATCTGGTTAGCTTCAACGTACACGGTCTCTTACATTTGGCGGAGTGTGTAAAACTGTATGGGCCACTTGATAGCTTCTCCGCTTATAAAGTTGAGAATCAAATGCAGCTTATAAAAAAAACTATTCGAAAGCCCAATCAAATACTGCAACAGATCTTTTATAGAACGAGTGAGTTTAGTTCAGTTGAAAAACATATTGTCAAGGAACCAAATATGCGTTTTAATGTAGATTTTATTAAAGAAAAGGATTCATTTTGCAATATAAAAAGTCAAGGTCCGTTTAGAATTGTTGCAGTAGGCATAAAAAACGAAAAAAAACCGTGTTAGGGTACAGGTTTTCCAAAAGTGAACCTCTTTTCCAGGATCCAGTAAACTCAAAGCTTGCACTAGGTATGGTCCTTAGCGGAGAAATTGAGGAAAATTTAACAATGGCTTTCGAAGAGGATATAAACTGCAAAAACTTTTCGATTCCAGACCAGAATAAATATATTTTTATACCCATTATGCATAAAATATTTCACAATTTTTTTTTTAATTTTAGCATTTTCCTCCGATTTTTAGCTGCCCGTTCCTTAAATATCGTTCGTAAGATTGCCTTAGCACCTGCCTATAGACTGCTTTCATAACAATGAGCGACCATAATTACGCAAATATAAAAAAAGACGTTTCCTAACATGCGAAACTTTCAACACCACAGGTATTTCTAAAAAATATAAATAGATTTATGTTTACTCATTATATCTATCTTATATTTTGCAGAAAATTTTTCTGATGCCGCGAATTCTGACGATGAAGAAACAGAAATACAATATGTGCGAGCTAGTGAAAGTGCGGAAATAAATGCAACTATGACACCAACAAATACGGAGACCGTTGTCATGCTTCAACAAGTTCTTAAAAATCAATCAAGCTTGCAAGAACAACTCCAGCATGTTATAGAATTGTGTCAACACAAAAAAAAAATGGCGTCTCATACTGATATTTTGGAAAAAATGATGACCGAAAACTTAGTCGTCTCTAAGTTGACATATAAGTCTACTCGACGACTATTTGGAGAACATTTATCAAAACTGGAAGAAGAAATGGTATCGTTTTTACCATTATCTACAGTTACAGAAGTGGAGACTCTAGAATTTAAGCTGCAAATCAAAGAAAATGAGGATGAAATGGTAATTAGAGAAATAAACAGTGCATTAATGAATTTTAAGTATACAAAAATATATTTTTACCGAACTTTTCTCGTCAGCTCGAAACAAAATCGAGATGTACTTTCAATGATGAAATTTTGTATTACTGACAGTTGTTTAACGCAGTACAATTGGGACGGCAGATGGAAAAAAAGTGCGCTGAATCAATTTAAATTATTCGGCAAAACTTTAAAAGGTGACAATAAAATGATAGTCAATTGCGAAATTACATATGGCCCCTAAATTCAATCTTTCTGCAGATGGACAGCAAGAGCAACGAAAAGGAAGTTAGAGGAGCCATTGGTCTCTCTCATAATCGTTCAAAGCATAAAAGAACAAATTCGGCAAATTTAAACACAACAATTTGAAGAATATGAACCACCCTCTACCTTCTATTTTTTAACCTATATTTAAATATTTCATTGAAATGACATAAAAGAGCGATTTCAAAAAGGCTGTTTTTTACACAGATATATAATATAAGTACTTACCTGAAAATGTACAGATATATAATATAAGTACTTACTTGAAAAGAGAATTCAAGCCCTAAGAATGCTGCATATTTTGTATATACATACAATGTATATACATAAAATGAAAATCACAGATATAATATAAGTTGTTGCCGCCATTCGGAGCCAAAGCGAACTTATCGGAGAAATTATCGATATGAGGGATCGAGTGAAGGCGAGATCTAACTCAGTCGAAGAGAAAAGAAAAAGTGAGAAACGTCGCGATACGAAGTTTAAGAAAAATATAGTACGGTTAAATTCTTATTTGAATTCAAGTTTCCTTTCTTGTTAAAAATTTAATTTTATTAAAGCATTCGCTTGTGAAGCATTTGGTAAGATCTTGTAATAAAATTCGTTCGCATAAATAAAGTTAGAGTAAATTTGCATAACCTAAAATTTTTCTGTGAACACGCGACGTAGATTGCTCCCGCGACATCAGCGGTAACAAAGCTTAAACTTCTATTGAAGACTATTACCGCGTGTGACCTAATCTCCGAAGAGACGAATAATCGTTTAATTGCACACAATGCAAAAAACCGCCGGCGAAAATATTTGCAGGAAATGCAATGTAGGAGAGACCGACCACATGGTCCAGTACGACACGTGTGATCGGTGGTATCACTATGGGTGCGTTGGCGTCGACGACGACGTCGCGAACAGGAGTTTCTACTGCGACTTGTGCATACATAGAAGCACGACGCCAACACCGAGTACTGTTGTTGATGAACCAGTTCAGAAGGAAATGCAGAATTTGGTGCAAATAGTAGCGTCGGACGCCGTTGCAGCCTTAGCATCCGTTATGACACAATCCTCGAGTGCAGCCGCAACAACAACAGCTAACCAAGGCGGACCGTTAAAAAAATCGAATATCAGGCGACAGCCTATCAATCGTTGGGAGAAAGAGACGACTTTAACCCCGTGGACAATGGCTTCTGAAGTGATGTGGCCGCAAGCAGCAGGCTACCGAGCGAGTGAGACGACTGCACATCCCAATCAAGTGATCCCACTCCTGCCATCAGTCGAACATCAAAGAGAGAGAAATCATGTGTTGCAAAATACGACTGTCGATCAAGTACAATTAGAACTTCAGATGCTGGAGGAAGAAAATGTATTATGTCACGAGATATCGATAGTTTCGCCATCGCGGATTTTCGATGTCTTTCTCATCGGTGTCTTACTGCGGGTGTCGACTGTCGCTCTCACATTTTCTAGGCTTCGTGTAAACGTGGACTTCGATAGCTTGGTGGTTATTACTCTCTTACAACTACAAATCTTTGGCTCATGTTATCTTACACGATCTCAACGCTTTCTTAACACTACAAAATTTTAAATCCGCTTAGTTTTTCCCTATCGGCATTGTTTCTTAAACTACAATTTGAAATTCACTTGGTCTTAGGCTAACAAACTACTCACTAAAGAAGCTTGTGGGGTACAAAAATCAAAATTAAAAAAAAAAAATATTTAATGCTCGCATAATAAAATAAACTCACTCCCTTCATGGGGCCTTAAACTACCGTGTTAACGTTTCTTAAAACTAGAAAACTAGAAAATTAAAAAAATAATATTTAATGCTCTCATAATTAAATAAACTCATTCCCTTCATGGGGCCTTAAACTACTGTGTTAACGTTTCTTAAAACTAGAGTCGCCGTTTCTTACTCGGCTCCGTTTGTGAGGGTCCCTCACAATGGTATTTGCCAATCTTCACGACTGTCAATCCGAACAAACCGAACCGTGTTCGACTCGTGTGGGACGCTGCGGCACGATCTTCAGGTAGATCATTGAATGACTTCCTTCTCACCGGCCCAGACCTGTTAACTCCACTAGTGGACATATTGATCGAATTTTTTTTTTTTTTTAACGTTTTATTATTTATTGTATCACTCCTGTAAAGTAGTAGTCTAGCAATAAGTTTCAAAATCTTACACCTAGTTTAACAAAACTACAGATCACAAAGCATTTCCTTAATTTCGAAAAGTTTATGAGTCGCAAGTTTTTATCAATAGCGGGCCTCAGGTAACGTTAACTAGGCTTAACTGATGTGTGAAGGAGCACGCGAAATATTTCCGGTGTTTTCCTCTAGGGTAAACGATTTAAGCAGCTAGGAGAGCTGATTTGTTACAACCGCATATATGCATACAGGAAGCGCGTAGCTGTTTTGACGTTGATTGCATGGAGAAATGCATTGGGTGCTAGGAGCACCCGCCAAGATACCGATAAGCTAAAAGAGCTGTTTTGACGTTGGATTGCATGGAGAAATGCATTGGGTACTAGGAGCACCCACCGAGATACCGATAAGCTAAAAGAGCTGTTTTGGCGTGGATTGCATGGAGAAATGCATTGGGTACTAGGAGCACCCACCGAGATACCGATCAGCTGTTTTGACGGACGTGCATGGAATGCACCAAGAAACGCGTGTCGATCTGTTAGGGAAGCAGAGTTGATGGATGTGCATGGAAAGCTCCTGCTGTAGAAGAATGATTTGAAATCGCTGGTCGATCATTCCTTTTTAATCTCGAAGAGTTCGATATGTTCGACAGTCCACGCGCAAGTGGATTTACATGAGTTCGCAATTTATTAAAATACTTTTCTTTGATTTTGGTGAACTCAGCTTTGACCAGTTCAACGTTTAACTCTCTATGAATCCGTTCATTTGAGATAAGCCAGGGAGCTCCCGTTATAGTCCTTAGTATTTTGGACTGCGCTCTTTGCAGGATTTCTATATTCGAAGCGCTTGCATTCCCGTACAATTGTAACCCGTACATCCATATTGGTTTTATAACTTGATTGTACAGGAGGATCTTATACTCAAGTTTTAGAGAAGAACGGCTATTTATTAACCAGTGCAGGCTTATGGCTTTAAGTTTCATTTCATGCCATGTCAATCTTTTGTCCAAATGAATACCGAGATATGTGATATCTTCGCATTGTGGGATGCGTACGTTATTGAGAAAAATGTCCGGAGAAGCTTTTCTATTGAGCGTGAAAGTAATATGTTGGCATTTGATCTCATTTATTTTGATACGCCATTTAGAAAGCCAATTTTGTAATTTGTTGAGATGATCTTGCAGTGTAGAAGTTGCAACACTAATGTCCTTGTGCCGACTAAGGACCGCTGTGTCATCAGCAAATGTTGAAATCACGATTCGATCGTTATAAGGAATATCTGCTGTGTATACTAGATAAAGAAAAGGCCCAACAACACTCCCTTGGGGTACTCCTGCATTGATTTCAAAACTTTTTGTAATGTACGAGTTATGTTTTACTTGGAACGTTCTATGTTTTAAATATGACTCAAAGATCGCGTGAAAATTAACGGGAAGTAGTTTTCTGATTTTGTACAACAATCCATCGTGCCAGACTTTGTCGAATGCTTGCTGCACATCTATGAATACTGCAGAGCAATACTCCCGATTTTCATAGGCAATCCTGATTTCGTTGGTAATTCGATTTACCTGTTCGATAGTACCGTGTTGTTTCCTAAACCCGAATTGATGTTTTGGAATTATATTCTGCTCTTGCAAATAAGGTGTTAATTTAGCTAAAAGAACCTTTTCGAATAGTTTTGAGAGGCAAGGGAGAAGGCTAATTGGTCTATAAGAGGATGTTTGGGTAGGGTCCTTTCCTGGCTTAGGCACCATTTTAATGACCGATCGTTTCCAATCTTTTGGAAAGTAACTGAATTTAATTATTGCATTGAACAAGACTGTTAAAAACTGTACTGCTACAGATGGGATATTTTTTAACATTTTTGGAGTGAAAAGATCATGTCCCGGGGCTTTTTTTGTCACAAGTTCATTTTTTATGATACCCGGAATTTCACTTGAACTAATTTGGACGGAAATTCTGCGTGTATTTTCGGATTCGTTCGGAAGAGTAAACTCAGAATTACTCGGATTCGGTTGGAATACTTTATTAAGGTGCAAAGCAAAAGCTGTAGCCTTCTCTTCGTCTGAGCGCGCCCAACCACTGTTGGGACACCGAACAGGTGTTTCACTCTGCACAGGAGTCTTAAGAAAACGGCTTGCCAACCACAAGGAGCTACAATTTGAGCCTACAGGCGTAAGATTTTCGACAAAGTTGTGAGCTTTAGATTATTTTTCCCTATTAAAAGCTATTCTAAGCTTTTTTTCTACTTCTTTTAGTTTGTTTTTGGCCAACGGAGACCGGGATCGTTGCCATTCGCGTCTGAGCCTTCGTTTTTCTGCGACGAGTTTTTCGATTTCCCTATTTGAGAAAGTCCTATTTGAGCTATATTCAAAACGAGGAGTCGCATTTTGCGCTGCTGATCCTAGATACGAATTAAACACAGTTACGGCGTCGTCAATATGCTCATGGCATTCAATTTTATAATTCGTATGAATATGCGCACTTATGTATTTTTTGTATTTTAGCCAATTTGTACTTGGATTTGTTAAGCTGAGTGGACGTTCAACTTCAACCGGATATTTATTTAAAGCAAATAAAACCGGGGAATGATCCGAGGAGAGGTCGGTAGTTGTTTTTGCAGAAATTAGCTCTCTTGCAATACCTTTAGTTATACCGAAATCTAAGAGGTCTGGAATTTTTTGGAGATCTGTTGGCCAATAAGTTGGCTGTCTGGGAGATACAAAGTCAAGAGAATTATTTTTATTGATAATTGCCTTGTATAATTGTTGACCCTTGGGATTGCACGTTCTGGAGCCCCAGAAAGTGTGCTTCGCATTATAGTCTCCTGCTGCTAGAAACTTATCACCCAAAGTCTTAAAGAAGTCTAAGAACAGCGTTTCCGTAACACAAAAGCGCGGCGGGCAGTAGATTGCCGAAAGTACGATATTTTTCCCTTGCAATACGACGCAGATTGACGTTGCCTGAATAAATTCATAACTATAAGAATCCATAGAGAAATGCTGTATTCTTCTACGAATGAGTATACCCGTGCCTCCATGCGCCTTACCATCTGGGTGGTTGGTTTGATAAAATTTATACCCGGTGATTGAAAAGAAATTTTTATTTGTTAAATGAGTTTCAGAGAGAAGCATGACGTCAACTTCCTCTTGATTTAAAAAATTCTGAATCTCTAGTTTATGTTTAGTTAACCCGTTCGCATTCCAGGCACAAATTTTTAGAACACTCATATCTTAGCTAAAAGTGCGGTCATTAATTGTGTTTGCATTTGCACAATTCTATCGAGCGAGCTTTGCATTGCTTGCATAAATTGTGATAAGCTTTGAGTTAGAGTCGATATCATAATCTCAAGATTATTATTCGCGTTAGAGGGAGAACTATTATTCATTGCAGATTTTAGAACATTTGCATACGAAATACCTGAAGTTGCAGGGTTGTTATTAAGGTTTGGATTGGATAACGGTACAGAGACAGTAATGTTTTTTGAAGGATTGCGAGCTGATTCTTTCTTGATATTAATTCGCTTTTTCAGGTCTTGATAAACTAGGCAACCTCTGTAGTTTGCAGTATGGTTTCCTTGGCAGTTACTACATTTAATTAATCTGCGATCATTTTGAGCTTTTTTGTTACAGACCGAACTATGGTGAAGCTCGCCGCATATTACGCAAACGGGGCGCAGGGTGCAATATGACTTTGTGTGACCAAATTCCTGACAGTTGGCACATTGGATAGGACCATTTCTCTTGTGTGGCTCTTCGACCGTTATTTTACGATGCAAAAGGAATTGCAAGTTATATATTGGATGCGTTTCGTTTTTCTTAAGTTTTAAGTTGTCAGGCAAAAGATCAACTTTAAACATGGGCTGAGGGATTTTCGCTTTATTAAATATATTTATGACCGATCTTGCATGGAAGCCCTTTTCCCCTAGCGCACTTTTTATATCATTTGTGTCAACTTCGGCTTCGATGCCTTTGATCACAACTGTTATACCTTTGCTACTCTTAAGCTGGTATGTATAAAAATTTTTATTTGCCCCTTCAAACTCTTTAACAACCCTGCGGAAACTGTCCTCAGTGGTAGTTTGGATGTATATTACCCTTTGTTAAGGGAACTACATGGAAATCGATATTTCCTAATAATGTAGCCAATTTGGCAACAAGCGCGTTTGAGCTCCTCTCACGCAAATAGATTGGAGGCGGTTTAAGCTCTTTTTTTGGCTGATTTTCGGTTGAATTCTCGTTTGAGATTTCAGCCAATGGGGCGAAACGATTTCCCGTTAATGTTTTTTGGGAAGCGGGGACTTCCGTTTTGTTAAGCTTGGCCCTAGAGTCATTTTTCCCGGAAGGGCTTCTTTTTCTTTTCGTTATATTAATATAACGGTGCATACCGATAAGCACCGCCTGCTGGTCATTTTGTTTTTGAATAGTTTGGTTTGGTTTTTTTTTCAGAAACAACTGCATTTTTGCTCTGATTGGGCGAAGAAAGTTTGGGAGTAGCGCTAGAAGTACTGGCTACAGGAGATTTTAAGGCTTTACCCGAGGAAGTGTTGTTGCAGCTATTTTCCTTCATTACACATGAATTCATTACACTAACCGAATGCGACCTTTTCCTTTCGAAATGGCTTTTTAAGCTTGAAAATTGATTCGTACCTGGTTGGAGACTGTCAGACTGGTCCAGGTTGTCACCACTTTCGTTTATTTCGCTGCTAGGAAGTTGTGGAACATTATTTATGTTTCCATATATTTCATGGTTGTTGTCCGCGCTTAGCTTTGGAGGCGATCTGTTAACTGGCATTGAAACCAGTATTTCCACCACCAGTTTGGAACACCTGTCAGCTGTAAACAGCTGCAGAGACCAGTTGTCTTTGTCTAGTGTGTGTCTGTAATTTGATTAAAATATAAAACCAAAACACATATATCTGTATGTTTGTTTGTCGCAATACTTAGCTTTACTATTTGGATGGAACGGCACCGAATTCACGACGAAACCTTGTATCCCGCTTTCCTTTGGGCTTCTGCCTAATTTTTACTTTAGTTTCACTAAATACGAACTTGATCGCATTTAGAATTGGAAAAGTGGCGGTATGTGCGGATATCGCCGAGAAGTTCCACCAGGTCCGAGTACGCAGCGAGGATAGACATGCCCAACGATTTCTTTGGAGCTCAAGGGACGAATATGACAACCCCGACTTATACGTCATGGAAGCGCTAACTTTCGGACTCAACTGCGCTCCATGCGTCGCACACTACATAAGAAATAGTAATGCGGATCGGTTCATGAAGGAGTATCCACGTGCCGTAGCAGCAATAAGAAATTCCCATTACGCAGACGATTTCATAGACTCTGCAGACTCCCATCAAGAAGCACTGGCATTGGCCATTAAGGTCAAAAGTATTCACCTGGAGGCAGGATTTTTCATCCGTAACTGGGTTTCAAATGCAGCCGAAGTCGCACAGCAGCTAAACAACGGCGGCGAAACACTACAAAGACCAGTCAAGCTCGATCATACCGAAAAGATTCTTGGTATGTATTGGGACCCTAATAATGATATCTTCAAGTATGATTACAGGTTCACGAGGCTTAAGCGAAACATCACGGCTAACGGTATTATACCTACCAAGTGCGAATTATTACAATTTCTGATGTCCTTGTTCGATCCGATTGGGCTTATCTCCTGTTACACGATCGGACTAAAAGTGTTACTTCAAGAAGTCTGGCGGTCATCGATTGGTTGGGACGATTGCCTAGACGACGATTGCTAGAACAAATGGGAAAAATGGAAAGGCAGCGTGGCGGAAATAAGCGCTGCCTCAATCCCCCGGCATTATAGCTGTCTCCTCCAGGAAGCCGAAAGTGTGCAGCTGCATGTCTTCACGGACGCCAGCGAGGAGGCGTACGCCACGGTCTGCTACCTTCGCATACAGAAGGGGAGCGACGTTGACGTCGCGATGGTGGCAGTTAAAGCCAAAGTCGCTCCTCTAAAGCCAGTGACCATACCTCGGTTAGAGCTACAAGCAGCTGTCACCGGTGCTAGACTGGCGGAAAGAATAAAAGGCGTCATGGGCCCAAAAATCACTTCATGCACTTATTGGACCGATGCAAAGACAGTGCTGTACTGGCTGCGTAAGAATCCTCGAAGTTTCCAACAATTCGTTATGTTCAGGACTGGAGAGATCTTAGAAATGACGAGCCCACGACAATGGCGGTGGGTACCATCACGAAAGAACGTTGCCGACCTGGCAACTAAGAGCTCCTCAAAGGTACCAATGACGCAATGGTTTTCTGGACCTGAATTTCTTATGGAAGACGCTGATCAGTGGCCGGAGTGCGAAGACGTGGGATTCACCGACGACTCTGAGAAACGACGTGCGATAATGCTTCACACACTAGCCCCAAAGGTGAACGAACTAATTGCAGCTGCCAATATCTCGACTTGACGCCGCCTCTATAGAACCATGGCCTTTGTCCTGCTCTACGTTTCACGACTTCGATGGAGAATCAAGTCAGTCCGACTATCACAATCAGTCTGCGACGCCACAGAGAAGGCCAAACTTCTGCTATTTTGCCAAGCGCAACAAGACGCCTTTGCAGAGGAAATGGCTGCGCTCCAGCGCGGCGACCGGCTAAAGAGAAGTTACGAGCTCTTTATACTTAATGCCTATTTGGACGCGAACGGGGTGGTTAGGGCGCGAGGTCGACTAGAACTTCTCCGTGACAACGTGGACCTCATAGTCTTACCAACAAGGAACCATATAACGTCCCTGGTAGTTCGTCATTATCATGAACAAAATCATCATCTATTACATGAAGCTTCTATAAACGCCATACGCAGTACATTCTACATACCGAAGTTGACAGCGGTCTACAGAGCAATTAGGAGGTCTTGTCAACGATGCAAGGTGGACGAAGCGACGCCACACCCACCACAGATGGCTCAGTTACCCAAAGCTAGACTCGGAGCATTCCAGAGGCCATTCACTTTTATCGGTATCGACTTCTTTGGCCCGTTGTTGGTAACCGTCGGAAGGCGAAGCGAAAAACGGTGGGGCGTCCTCTTCACCTGCCTCACGGTCAGAGCAGTTCACATTGAAGTCGCACACAAACTTGATGCTAGCTCTTGTATCATGTGCCTCGAAAATTTCATCGCACGCAGAGGTGTCCCCAGGGAGATATACACCGATAACGGAACGAACTTCAAGGCAGCAGAACGAATCCTAACAGAATCTCATGCGAGTTTGGACTATTCTAGCATAGAAGCTAAGTGCGACGAAATCAAATGGCGCTTCAACCCACCATCTGCACCCCACATGGGCGGAGCGTGCAAGAGATTAGTGCGTTCTGTCAAAACTGTGTTGGCCAAAATATGCCCCACCAGCAAGTTTACTGACGAGAGCTTGCGGCACGCACTGTGCGAAGTGGAACTCATTCTGAATTCCAGGCCCCTCACCTTCGTATCTCTGGAAACGGACGACGACTGCGCGCTGACGCCGAACCACCTACTGCTGGGCTCTCCATCCGGAAAGAAACCCGACCTAAATACAAATAGCCTCCGTCAATGTTGGAAGCAAACTCAAACCTTTGCAAACGAGTTCTGGAGAAGGTGGGTGGCCGAGTATACGCCTACCATAGCCCGACGCACAAAATGGAGAGAGAAGACACGCCCACTGAAGAAAAACGACGTTGTTATCATTGCAGGCGGCAACCTCCCCAGGAACTGTTGGCCCAAGGGAATAACTGAGGAGGTGACTCTTTCAAAGGACGGCCAAGTCAGGCTCGCCCTTGTCAGAACCGAGCGCGGCATACTGATGCGCCCCGCGGTCAAGTTAGCGCGGCTTGACGTCGACAACGCTGAGGAAAAAGCTGCGGCGAAGCTTGCTTACGGGGCGGAGAAATGTTGCCGCCATTCGGAGCCAAAGCTAACTTATCGGAGAAATTATCGATATGAGGGATCGAGTTAAAGCGAGATCTAACTCAGTCGAAGAGAAAAGGAAAAGGGAGAAATGTCGCGATACGAAGTTTAAGAAAAATATAGTACGGTTAAATTCTTATTTGAATTCAAGCTTCCTTTCTAGTTAAAAAATTAATTTTATTAAAGCATTCGCTTGTGAAGCATTTGCTAAGATCTTGTAATAAAATTCGTTCGCAAAAATAAAGTTAGAGTAAATTTGTTATGGGCTCATTTTTTTTAAACAGCAGCCAGCTGAAAAGGGAGAAATATGAACATACATACATACATTTAGTCGCGCATACAGTCCAGCTGAACGGGCGAACATAGCTAAAAGAAGAAGACAAAACAATTTAGAGCTTAGATCAGCCTTGTTTACCATTCACTTACTTTTGAGGATGGAGTTTCATTTTTATTATTTTATGATTTATTTATTTAGCTTGATATTTTAGGTGATAGAAGTTTCTTTTATTTATTTATATTTATATTTATTTTATTCCACTACAGAGATGTGCTGTACACAATTTCTGTCTTTTCTAGGTAAATGTCATTTTCAATTCTTTCCTTTGACATTCTCTCTCTCTCTCTCTCGATCTTCGAAAGTGTTGCATTCTCTCTGCGAAAGCTTTCGAAGATAAGGAGGGGAAACACGGAAAGAAACACATACAAAGAGTAGATGTTTTCAGGATGAAATAACATAATATAAATTAGAAAAATTATAAGCAGCGGCAGCCAATGACCTATTTATTTATTAGCCAAATGAACAAACAGCTGATTAGAAGTAAACTACTGCGAGGGCGTCTCAAGAAGTGTGAGAAGCCATCGCAGTGGAAATTGTAACAAGAACAAGAGCAAGATCGAAAGGTTTAGATCGTTGCTTTTGAACATTTCCCCACGCTTATACTGATACCATTCAACAGCCAAGTAAAAGCGTAAAGCCATACCTCTGTGTATTTTGTGTCTTGGGCATGGTTATCAATGTATGAACCCGAATGTATTGAGATGTAATTGTAAGCAACACCAAGAAAATCGGTGTTATGATTTTCGCGGGAGTTGCACTGATTCGTTATGTCTAAGGGAGGCGTTCGGGGAAATGAGGTTACAATGAGTGAAAGCTTTTAGCCTAATTATTATAAAAAAGATGTTTAGAGAAGAGTGAAAGTTAGTTAGTTTTCGAACTGTGTTTAGAAGTGTTCAAAAGTGAAAGTAGATGAGAGTCAGTGAAGAATAGTGATTTCGAGTTAGAAGATTATATCAGGAGAGTATAATTTGATTTGGTGGAATTAATAGTTTTCAATTTCTGAATTTATAATTCTTTTCGTGTTTCTCTTCCAAATTCAATTGGTTTAATCCAAGTGTTACTGTTGTTAATTTATTTTCTTCTATTCTATCGTGCCGAGCCCGTCTTTGGGTTAATTATAGACAAACCATTTCGGTTGTGTCGGATTCCGTGGGAATCTAGCGTGTGAGCCTATTTCATTTATTTTCCGGCTCCAACTCGAGGCACCCTTCCAAACAGGGATTTTGTGGTGTACACGGGACTCCAGCTTGTACCAAGTTTAATCCCCCCCCGTCTCCACTGAGAAAGCGGGAATTTATTGTTGTTTCGTCCGTCGCTAGTTTGTGGCGGAATAGATGCAACAATTGGCGCCCAACGTTTGTGTAGTTGTGGTAGAAGCTGTGAGCGGTTTTTTTGTGTAGTTAACGGTTGCGTGTATTTGTTTGTCTTTATATAAAAACTGATCTGCGTTTGATTTTTTTTTAGTCAAGCAGCTGTGAGCGGTTTTTTTGTGTAGTTAACGGTTGCGTGTATTTGTTTGTCTTTATATAAAAACTGATCTGCGTTTGATTTTTTTTTTAGTCAAGCAGCCGTGGAGACAATCGAAAAGCGTTGTGGAGAGTTCGGCTGTAGCAGAGCGAGAGATACGAGGGTCGAAAAATAAATTAATAGAGGAAGAGAAATAGCGCGGTGAGTTCGTTCTGATTTGAAAATTTATTTTTTTTGAGAAAGTGTTAAACATTTTTTTTTAACAAAACACGGAATATTAAATTTTTAGATTTTTATTGATAAATATTTGGACAGATTTTTTTTACACAGTTTCAATATTTTTTTTAAATACATATATTAAAGAAGAAAAAAATACATTATGGATATTAATCGCTTGAACCAGGAGGAATTAACATATGAAATACAGGCTAGGGGCTTGATAGTAGGAACGGTAGATAGCATGCGGAAATCGCTACGTACATCTAGGAATTTAGAAAAAAGGGGATCGGTAGACCTATTTTCCAATTACGCGATTGATTTCCAGGAGGACAAGTTAGCAGTAGAGCAGAAAATTAAGGAGGTAGGTGATTTGTTGAAAACTTGTTCGAAAGATCCTAAATCTAACGAATATGCGAAAGTAGCAACAAAAATTGAATGGGCTTTGACTAGAATAGGTAGAGCAAAACCAAATAGTGAAGAGGAATCAAAAGAGCAAATCAGACTTAGGCAGAATTGCCATGATTTGTGGGCAAATCTGACGGATGAAGACGAAGGAAAAGCGGATGATTTGCCATGCGAGGAGGGGCAATCAGCTAATCAGCCGAAAACACCTTTAACTTGGAGTAATAGGGCCGTTATGAGTAGAGAAGCAGCAGTAGAAGTTTTGGATGTGGTAGAAGCTGCCGCACCCAGAGACACTCGATCTCCTAGAAATACTAAACAAGTGAATTTAGCGAAATGGGAAGTAAAATTCAATGGAGAAAAATCAGGGATGTCGGTTCATGCTTTTATCGAAAGGGTTAAAGAGCTTTGTGAAGCATTTGAAGTAGGTGAAATGCAACTTTTTAGGGGAGCAATTCATTTTTTCGAGGGAAAAGCGTTAATTTGGCTTAGAGGCATTAAAGAAGAAGTAAATAATTGGGCAGAATTAGTGGAACAGCTAAAAGCAGAATTTTTACCAGCTAATTATGAGAATTTATTATGGGCAGAAATAAAGCGTAGAACACAAGGAGCAGAGGAGTCAATAGGAGTTTATGTGTCAGTGATGAAAAATTTATTTAGGAGATTAAAATATAGAGTCCCGGAGGAGCAGATGCTAGGAATAATAAGGGAGAATTTAGCACCATTCTACCAGGCACAAATTGGATTGGCGGAGCCTAAATCTTTGCTAGAGTTAGTTCAGCTTGGTAGGAAAATTGATAGTGTTAAAGCCTCAGTGGAATCTTATGTGCCACCGCCAAACCACAAAAATAAAGCGCTTTTAGAGCCGGATTTGGCGTACGTATGCGCGGTGGAGGACGTAGCACTAGTTAACAGTCAGAGCACGGATTCGGATAGTAGGGGAAAAACTTATGCGTCTGGAAATCAACCAGGAGTTAGATGTTTTAATTGTAAGAAAATAGGACATGTGTCAGCTAATTGTCCCGATAGGAAATGTTACGGGTGTGGCCGAAAAGGCGAAACTAGGCGTACTTGTCCTCATTGTAGAAATATTCAGTCGAATTCAAGTCAACATTATAATCAGGCTAGGGCGTCAGGAAGTTACCAAAATAGGCAAAAAGATAATGGTACCAATTCGGCTTCTACTTTGGAAGCGTCGGGAAACGAGAGTGGAACTCCTGGGGTCGCAGGACAGGAGTCCCAATAAATAAGGATAGGTTGCCTGCGAGCAACCAGCTGGCTTATGTAGGGGTATTTAACCACATCACGAATAGGAATGTAGAAAATAGTAATTTCATCGTAGGAGCAACAGAAGTAGATAAGAGACCGTTCTTGAATGTGAAAATTTCTGGCACAGTGGTAAGGGCATTATTGGATTCAGGAGCGACGCGTACAATTATAAGTTTAGAATTGTGGAATCGCATTCATCTTCAGACTAATAGGGATATAGAGGTTTCAAACATGAAGATAGCCTTAGCCGATGGGAAAATAATAAATACAATAGGAGAAATTACTTTAAATATAGAAATAGAAAGGCAATCTTTTGCTATTAAGTGTCTAGTATTAGAATTCTTGTCTCAAGAGTTGATTCTTGGAACAGATTTTTGGATTAAAGCCGGTATTATACTGGATATAGCCAGGAATGAATGGAGATTTTCGGAGCAAGCAGAAGTGGCTACCCTTAATACGATTATAGGACACTCTGAGTTGAACATTAAGGAAAAGGAGGCACTTGAACAGATTATTTCTAACAAATTTGGGGAAATATCGGATGGTTTAGGTTGTACCCACTTATTATAACACAAAATTAGGGTGAACCCGAATGTAGAACCAGTAAAACAGCGTTATTATCCCGTTTCGCCGGTAATACAGAAATTAATGGATAAGGAGGTGGCAGATATGTTGGAGAAAGGAGTAATTGAAGTTTCTCACAGCCCGTGGGCTTCACCGGTAGTAATGGTGAAGAAATCGGATAATACCTATAGGTTTTGTGTGGATTATAGGGTGTTGAATAAAGTAACAGAGAAAGATAGTTATCCACTACCATACATTTCAGCTACACTAGATAAATTAAGAGACGCTAAATTTTTATCAAGCTTAGATATAAAATCGGCATACTGGCAGATTCCAGTCGCAGAGAATTCCAGAGCTTACACTGCTTTTACTGTGCCCGGACGAGGGCTATTTCAATTTAAAAGAATGCCATTTGGTCTGCACAATGCTCCGGCAACATGGCAGCGATTCATTGATAGTCTTTTCGAGGCAAATTTAGAGTCAAATGTTCTGGTCTATTTAGATGACATTATTATTGTGACCAATAATTTTGAACAGCACCTGGAAGTATTAAAAGCAGTGTTAAAACGACTTAGGGACGCCGGGTTACAATTAAATAGACAAAAATGTCATTTTTGCTTACCTCAACTAAAATATTTAGGGTATATAGTCAACAAAGATGGGCTCCATGTAGATCCAGGGAAGGTGGAAGCGATGCGTCAAATTCCAACACCCAGAAATGTGAAAGAGGTTAGAGCATTCATTGGTACAGTTTCGTGGTATAGACGTTTTATTCCAAATTTTGCACAACTTTTACAGCCATTAACAGAGCTATTAAAGAAAAATAGGAAATTTAGATGGGAACAAGAGTGTGAAGATAGTTTTGCAAAGGCAAAAAAATGTTTGGTATCAGCACCGGTACTTACGTGTCCGGATTTTCAACGTCCATTTACGATTCAAACCGATGCCTCCGATTTCGGAATAGGAGCTGTATTAACACAGCACTTTGAGGAGGGAGAAAAGGTTATTTCGTATTTAAGTCGATCGCTAACAAAATGTGAGAGAAATTACTCCACAACTGAAAAGGAATGTTTAGCAGTATTATGGGCGGTGGAGAAGTTAAGACCCTATATAGAAGGCAGTAAGTTTACAGTTATAACAGACCATTATTCTTTAAAATGGCTGAACAATTTAAAAGATCCGTGTGGAAGATTGGCAAGATGGGCCCTAAAGCTACAACAATATGATTTCGAGATAATTCATAGGAAAGGGAAAGATAATGTAGTACCGGACATGTTGTCTAGGAGCGTACCAATAATAGCCGAAATGCAATCAGAAAGGAGGAAGGAGACGTGGATAAGCAGAATGCGGAAGCGCGTAGAGGCTCAACCTCAACTTTTTCCAGAGTGGCGCATAGTAGAAAATGAATTGTTTAAGTATATTAGAAATAATCTAAATAATTTATTTGATGAGGCATTCTGTTGGAAGAGAGTTATAGGCAATGAGGAAAGGAAGGTAATATTATTGAAATGTCATGACCACCCATTAAGTGGTCATATGGGGGTTTAGAAGACCTTAGCACGAATAGCCGAAAAATATTATTGGCCAAAAGTGAAGCGCGATGTGGTTAAATATGTGAGGGAGTGTCAAGTGTGTCAAGCGGTCAAGCCTGATAATAGGAAGCCAGCGGGTTGCATGGTGGAACGGTCTACTGATCTTGAACCGTGGCAGATGATTTTTGTAGATCTGATTGGGCCTTTAGTAAGGACAAACCAGGGAAATTCTTATATTTTAACAGTCGTAGATTATTTCACCAAATTTCCATTATTATTTGCGTTAAGAACGGCTACGGCTAAAGCTATCTGTAGATGCTTAGAAGAAGATGTTTTTTTATTATTTGGAGTACCAGAATCCATTGTCTGTGACAACGGGCCTCAATTTAAAAGTAAAGAGTTAGAGTCACTATGCGGAAAATATGGAGTTCACCTGAGATTCACGGCACACTATCACCCACAAGCAAATCCCGCTGAAAGGATAAATCAAATTATAAAAACTTCTTTACGGGCATATGTCTCGGAAAACCATCGAACCTGGGACACCAATTTGGCAAAAATTGGATGCTGCATTAGAACAGCACAACATGAAGTCCTAGGGACGTCCCCATATTTTGTGAATTTCGGGCGTAACATGGCTATCTGTGGACAAACAGATTATCAGCGACAGATGATATTCGGACGGAGGGACGGTGAGAGAAGGGTAGATGCGCTGCAAGGGTTAAGGGAACATGTAAAAGAAAAGTTAAAAGAAGCCAGTGCAAAAGCAGCGCATACTTACAACCTTAGGAGAAGAGACGAACAGTTTTTAGAGAACGAGTTAGTTTGGCGTTGGAATTTTGCTCTATCGGATGCCGCTTCATATTTTTCAGCGAAACTAGCTCCAAAATTCGTAGGTCCATTTCGAATTCGAAAGAAGCTGTCAGGGTGGACATATCAACTTCAAGATGAAGATGGCAATGATAAGGGAGTTTGGAACGTGCAGGATTTGAAGCGATTTCAGGGGAACCGCCAAGTGGTTAACGGCTAGTAGTCACTCGCTAGAATAGGAAAAAAAAATAAAACAAAAAAAAAAAAAAAAACAAAAACAAAAAAAAAAAAACAAAAAAAAAAATATAAACAAAATATAAAAGGAAAAAAAACCCATATCAATATTTAGTAAGTAAGCGTATTTTAATACTTTGATTTTTTTTAGTTACAACGCTGGGCCATCGCTGTCGATCCTTCGACAATTTTTTTTCCCTTTGCAATAACGTACGAAGTTATTTGGCTAGCAAACAACTTCATAGGAGGAGGAGGTGGAGTTGTTATGGGCTCATTTTTTTTAAACAGCAGCCAGCTGAAAAGGGAGAAATATGAACATACATACATACATTTAGTCGCGCATACAGTCCAGCTGAACGGGCGAACATAGCTAAAAGAAGAAGACAAAACAATTTAGAGCTTAGATCAGCCTTGTTTACCATTCACTTACTTTTGAGGATGGAGTTTCATTTTTATTATTTTATGATTTATTTATTTAGCTTGATATTTTAGGTGATAGAAGTTTCTTTTATTTATTTATATTTATATTTATTTTATTCCACTACAGAGATGTGCTGTACACAATTTCTGTCTTTTCTAGGTAAATGTCATTTTCAATTCTTTCCTTTGACATTCTCTCTCTCTCTCTCTCTCGATCTTCGAAAGTGTTGCATTCTCTCTGCGAAAGCTTTCGAAGATAAGGAGGGGAAACACGGAAAGAAACACATACAAAGAGTAGATGTTTTCAGGATGAAATAACATAATATAAATTAGAAAAATTATAAGCAGCGGCAGCCAATGACCTATTTATTTATTAGCCAAATGAACAAACAGCTGATTAGAAGTAAACTACTGCGAGGGCGTCTCAAGAAGTGTGAGAAGCCATCGCAGTGGAAATTGTAACAAGAACAAGAGCAAGATCGAAAGGTTTAGATCGTTGCTTTTGAACATTTCCCCACGCTTATACTGATACCATTCAACAGCCAAGTAAAAGCGTAAAGCCATACCTCTGTGTATTTTGTGTCTTGGGCATGGTTATCAATGTATGAACCCGAATGTATTGAGATGTAATTGTAAGCAACACCAAGAAAATCGGTGTTATGATTTTCGCGGGAGTTGCACTGATTCGTTATGTCTAAGGGAGGCGTTCGGGGAAATGAGGTTACAATGAGTGAAAGCTTTTAGCCTAATTATTATAAAAGAGATGTTTAGAGAAGAGTGAAAGTTAGTTAGTTTTCGAACTGTGTTTAGAAGTGTTCAAAAGTGAAAGTAGATGAGAGTCAGTGAAGAATAGTGATTTCGAGTTAGAAGATTATATCAGGAGAGTATAATTTGATTTGGTGGAATTAATAGTTTTCAATTTCTGAATTTATAATTCTTTTCGTGTTTCTCTTCCAAATTCAATTGGTTTAATCCAAGTGTTACTGTTGTTAATTTATTTTCTTCTATTCTATCGTGCCGAGCCCGTCTTTGGGTTAATTATAGACAAACCATTTCGGTTGTGTCGGATTCCGTGGGAATCTAGCGTGTGAGCCTATTTCATTTATTTTCCGGCTCCAACTCGAGGCACCCTTCCAAACAGGGATTTTGTGGTGTACACGGGACTCCAGCTTGTACCAAGTTTAATCCCCCCCCGTCTCCACCGAGAAAGCGGGAATTTATTGTTGTTTCGTCCGTCGCTAGTTTGTGGCGGAATAGATACAACAAATTTGCATAACCTAAAATTTTTCTGTGAACACGCGACGTAGATTGCTCCCGCGACATCAGCTGTAACATAAGTACTTACCTGAAAAGAGAATGCAAGACCTAAAAATGCTGCATATTTTGTATATACATACAATGTTTATACATACAATGAGAATACACAGATATTTAATATAAGTACTTACCTGAAAAGAGAATGCAAGCCCTAAAAATGCTGCATATTTTGTATATACATACAATGTTTCTTTTATATATATAGTTCATTAATATTAACCTTTATTTAAATATTTCATTGAAATGACATAAAAGAGTGATTTCAGAAAGGCTGTTATACAAAATAAAATAAAAAAATTTTATTAAAATTTTTCAGATTCGTTTTTATTAACAAATTTGTTTTGGTACAATTCTAATGCATTTACCTAATAAATCCAAGTAATCCTACTCAAACGCTACTGAAATTTCCAATAAGTTAGAAAGAGAGGCACTTATTGAAGTCTTACGTGGAACAGAGCAATACGGTTGCTTCACGCATAAGCAAAAGTTTCGGTAAAAATCTCTATACGCCCATAAGAGTTTAACCAAAACCCTACTCGTAGTTCAACCATTACTCGCCATACAAATTACCAGTAGTCTACCAGTCGTTTTTTTGCAGGGTCGTATTCTTATATCATGGATCCAATTACTTAATTCATAATGCCGTCTGAACATGACATAATGTAAGAGGCCTCATGGGCGAAAAAATCGGAATAGCTCCGATATGCCGATATCGATATAATTTTATGGTCCGGCCAGTGATGCCAGATGGTGGGTTTTTTCACACAAATAACGTGACATGGGGAAAAGTATGGGTATTTTTATATCGAAAATTATGCACTACCCAGCAAAATCTGCTTCGAAATGTTACCAGCACAAATGCAAGTATTTTGATGTTCACTCACACATATGCGAGTTTCAAGGTGCAAGAGAGGGACAGTTGCTACATGTACACAAAATCTTTTCGAATAAAGTTCCCGATTAACATTTAGCTTTACCAAGAGACATTCCTGGAAAAATTTCGAGAAAATTTTGAAAATTTACCAGAAACGTGATTTGCTGGGTACATTTAAGGTATATATACTACTTATGAAAATGAAAATCGGGGTTTTCCTCTTCCAGTACCATGCATGACTCTTTTTGCTGTATCTAGTTGCGTGTTCCCGAAGTGTTGTAAGGAAACTTTGTTTTTTTTTTTTTTAAATCATGAATAAGACTGCAATTTTAAGTTACTTTTATTTCTTGTTATTTTCTTGATACTTTTATACATATATTAAAATATTGTGTTTAAATGCAATGTTAAATTTTGAAATCGGTACGCTCATATTTACAAAAACTCATTCTGGGATTTTCGTAGGTTTTTAGTTTTTGAAAATGGGGAAAATTGGGTTTTTTTCAATATATGAGGGTTTTTTTTATCGGTAAAATCTGGCATCACTGGGTCCGGTTAAGACTAGGCAAATTATTCATTGAAGAGTTGCTCTATTTATTGACGAGGGAGCGACGGGGAGTATGATCGTGTCCGCTCTCCGTCTCCTCCTCGCCGAAAAAATAGAGCAACTCTTCAATGAAGAATTTGCCTAGTCTGAACTGTACCTATTAGACAATTGGATTGGAAAACAATTGTTGGTGGCTTGAGACGCGCTGGTATTTAATAAGAAAGCTCTTTCTCTCTCCGCCACTACACCCTTGCCAAACCTTGCCAACTTGGGTCCTCTTATGGAGGAAAGCCAAGCTCTGACTGTCACAAGCCAGCCAAAGTAGTGATATATCTACCCTAGGTGGTACGCACGATAGTGCAAATCCACCCGCTAAGGCTGCTTGGGCACGGATTCTGGGGGCCCAAACTATTGATGTGGGTGAGCCGGAAGGCTCTAATGATTCCCTTAGGAATCTTTTGGAGAGGCAGAGGGCTCTTGAGGAGGGAAGAGGCAAAGAACCGGTGAGATCTTTACCACTCTCTCCTCAAGTGGACATCTCGGTCGAGCAGGGAAGGTCTCAGGAAGTAGAGAAATCTGCTGAACGAGCGCCATGCTCGGTGAATCGTCAGCAGAGGAGGCGACGGCAGAAGAACAGGGGCCCTACTCTGTATTGCGATGCGACAAAAAAAATGCGCAAAATCGAGTAATCGGTACTCTGTATTGCGATAACCGCTTTTGAAATTTTCGATATTCGAAGTTTCCGCTAATCCCTCAGTTTCACGGTACTCTGAAATGCGATAGCGAGTGTTAAAACAACCCTTTTGTCGCAAATTTCATTCGCCAACTGTTTGGCTTGCGGAAAGGTAATGCGATGTGAGTAAATTGTCTTAATAAGTGCAATTTTTAATTACTTTCATTGTTTATTTTAATTATTTTATTAAAAGAGGAGCTAACAGGGTTATATGTAATTGTTAATTACATCATTCATTTTTATTTACTATTCTTTTTTTTATAATATGAAGCATATATATATAGCATCGAGGAACGTAAAAGCGAGGTCCATTTAATTTTCGGAAACATCACACTTTCTCATTTTTAAATTCAAATTTCATATTCAAAAATACCGTAAGCAAAGAAACGTTAATTAAATCCATGATACAAGAAAACAAGAAAGCGCAACTTCACGTACCACATCCAAAAGAGAGAATCGTTGTTGTTTTTTTTTTTTTTGTATGTTAAACCGACTTTTCATATTTTGATGCGAATTTTTATTTTATTTGCAAATTTAGATAACTGATTTTTATACTTTTTTGTAAAGAAGTGTTTTAAGGAATATTGAAACTTTTGGTTTCAAACAAAATAAAAGTTTTGGCTTTGTTATTTTTCAAGCTCACGATGTGATCGCCTAGGCAAACCAATGCAAAATGCTTCAAACCTCAAGCAAATGATTCTTTGCACGAGAAATCATAAATAAAAAAGTTATTATTTTGTAAAACCAGAATTAAGTACTTTTTTTACAACATTTCTTTACATAGTAATGTAAAAATCGGTTATAAATAAATAAAAATAACAGTTATATTGGCATTAAAACATAACAAATCATTTAATAGTATGGAAAACAACAATAATGCCTATGTCTCTTGTAGGTAATACGTCATCTTCGCTCTCATACCCAATGCTACAAAATAGCGGCACCCGTAATGGCGCTATCTTGTTTTCTTGTATCATGAATAAGAAATGTAAACAAACATACGTCAATATTTACAATTCTTATTTGACAAAAATGAATACGAAGCATGCGACATAGTGCTTGCACCTTGTTTAAACACCTTGACTAGCTGCTTTTGGTTAAGAAACCGATAAATCTTCTCCATCAAAACAATATATTTTGACATTTCGAAATTCATTTTCAACTTCGAAAAACAGTGTTGCCTCCTTTTAATTTTTTTTTGCGGAAACAAATGCGATAGCAATTCAGGGTAGCGATTTCCTTGCGCATCGCATTCGACTTGCGCATCGCATTGATTTGCGCATCGCAATACAGAGTAGGGCCCCAGGGTGCAGGTGGACAGTGGCAGTTTGCTGCCTAAGCCACCTGCGCCTGTCCTACCTGAAGTCACCTCAGTCGCTCCACCAACTGAACCGCAGGACTTGACTCGGGAAGAGGCTTCGGCAACTGAACGGGCTTCCTGCAGTGAAGTTGGCGGAGTTAAGCTAACAAAAAGCCAGGCGAAGCGTTAAAGCAGAAGGATCACGCAGGAGAGGTATAAGGAGGCTTCAAAAGCCAAAGGTATCTCTCTCTGTGATACTACTCCTACTGACGCGGCTGGCAAAAGACCTCGGACTGAAGTATCATCTTCAGCCGAGGCCGGAGCAGACGGGAAGGCACTGCCCTCAACATCCTCTAAGCCCACTGGCAAGACGATAAGAGTGCAGCCCTCCCCGGTTGCATCTGTTTCTACGCCTTTGCGGCGCTCGGGCACTGGAAGCACTCCCACACCTTCAAACGAAGGGGGGCTACCACCTTTGTCTCGAGCGCTCCAAAGAACGTAAAGAATCTCGGCCCTCGCGTGCAACTCTGTCGCGTGGGGCGTATTATTTCCTCGTCGGCCCATAAACTACCAATTTGGTCAGTTACGTTGTTAACCCTGCTGAGACACCCGAGGGTCGTCACTCTGACCGCGGTCACCGAGTTATCCTTTTGGCGTCTCGCCGTTCGCAAATCTACCACCGACTCACGATTGTAAATAGATCTGATTGAGCGTGACGGAATTTCCCCAACGCTCCACAGAATCTACCACCGACTAACCTATTAGGTAGGTCAGATCCAGTGCGAGGGGATTTTTTACGACGCTCCCCAAAATCTACCACTGGTTAAAGGTTCTTATGTCGAATTTGACTGAGCGCGATGGGATTTTCTCAACGCTCCACAAAATCTACCCCTGCCGAATTACTCTTGTGTAAAATTGGACTGAGTGCGATGGGATTCTCACAACGATCTACAAAATCTACCACTGCCGAATTACTCTTGTGTAGAATTTGGACTGAGCGCGATTGGAGTCTCACAACGCTCCCCAAAATCTACCACTGTCTAAATAGTCTGCTGTAGAATTTGACTGATCGCGATTGGATTCTCACAACGCTCCACAAAATCTACCCCTGTCTAAATGTTCTTATGTTTCAACAGAACTAATCAATGTTCGAAATTTTCTTTAAGAAAAAACCTTTCAACGCACATGGACCTGCTGTCGATATGCCTTTGAGAATTTCCCGCCGTTCCTACGTTGCCTTATGCCGAAATCACTCCGCTCGCCTCCTCGCTTGGCTCTGTCACCTCCTTGGGGACTTCGGTTCCGACCTAGGAATAACCGGGGGGTCACTCCGACAAAATCTTCGGGTTATCCTCCAAATGACGACGTCTGCTTTAGGAATTTTCGTGTCGGCTTTCCCGGATGGGATTCTACGACCCCGATGCTTCTCAATTTAGTTTCTGTTCCGGAGTCCACGTTACCTTTTCAATCTGCGGTCTGCTCTCGTGCGCTTTTCCAATGCACATCTGCACGCGTCGCTGTCTCCCAGAAAAGTTAACGATCGTTTCTCATTTCCGTCGCTTCGATATCTTCTCCTGTGTCTGTTTCGTCATAATCGATGGTTATCGATTTCACATTAAGCACCCGTCACACTGCTTGATATTACTGCGGGTTTCGCCTCGCCAGCCTATCGCAGGGCTACACGCGAGTGCGTCAACTGTCGCCGTCTTCATAATACAAAGGTTTTAGCTACTTATAAATTAAACTATTTTGTTGCTCGTTCTACGGCTTTCTCAACTTAATTCTAAGAAAACATTGAAAGAAAGGAAAACTTAAACTAAATGTAAATAAAACAGGCTTCGTGCTTAATGCTAATAATAAAAAAATTATGTAAAAATGAAATTTTTCCCAGCTCGCCTGACTATAACACCCATACTTGTTTTTGAATTATAATTGGAGGCTTAAATAAACGCTCAAATTCTAAGTTTCATTAAAATATTTCGAAACAGTCCGATTCTGGGACAGTTTTGGGATTTTTGTGTTGGACCCTAGTACTGGAGGTACCCTTAATAATGTACCGATCAAGCAAATTTTTGGGGAGGATATTTGTGGCTACAAAGAAGGCATAAGTGCTAACTTTCGTTCAAGTCCCATTTGAATTTCGGGCGAAGGAGACAATTTTCGAAAAACTCCCTTCTGCCACGCCCACTTTTCAAATTTTTTAAAATCATATTACCTGCCTTAAAGCATGTTCAAATACCGAATTTCATTAAAATACCTTGAAAATCTTCGATTTTAAAGCAGTTTTTGTGATTATCGTAACAGACCCTAGTACTGGAGGTACCCCTAAAAATGGTCCGATCGGGTCAATTCTCGAACTTGTTCTTACTCATGTCCCGGTGAGCTCGTATACCAAATTTTCTCAACCGATTTTGAAAGAAAATATTTATATTGAAAAATTTTTTTTTATGTCACTTTGCTCTATGTATTACATTTTCACCGAAATATGTTTGAAATGGCGTATAGAGCAAAGTGGATTTTTTTAAAGCCATAAAATACCCTTTTATGCGTTACGTTAAGGATTCGAAAATATACTCTTCGAATAACTATTCTTGCACAAATTAATAGTGAAACACACAAAAAACCTTATCGTACAGTTTTAAAAAAAAATAGTTTCAAACTTCAACTTCGATTTACTCGAAATGTGTCTTTTGCACGTAGAGCACATGAATCCCCGGGCGACGAGCTACCAACCACGCAGCTAATTTTCACAATACGCGGTTTTTGGACATCGAAAGAAAATGAGACAAAAGATTGACATTGGAAAGCTTACGCATACAACAAAAAACTACAGGGCGGTAAATTTCAAAGACGACAAAGACAAAATTTACCGCGCTTCCACTTTGCTGTTGACAAAAAACATAAACTTTGATACTTGGATTAGACAAACTGACGACGCAGCTTAAATATAATGGGTTGTAGTAGGGGGGATATGTTCGTTCTGGATGTGCAACTTTTTTTGTATGGAAAATCGGAAAAAGACGCACATTGAAGATCTACAAAATTTTTGTTCATTTGTATGAGACGTCGCACATCTAGAAAATTTTGGTTGGTTTATATGAGATGACATACATTTAGGTCTTTGGAAATTTAGGAAGTTTGTATGAGATGACATACGTATAGGTCTTTGGAAATTTTTGGAGGTTTATATGAGAAGGTTCGCATTGAGCCTCATTGAAGAGGTGAGGGCGTGAGAAACTGTGCGGTAGGAGAGCATATATAGTTCAATATGTAAACATTGGGTTAGAGCTGGAGTTGACTTATCGCTACTGAAGTCATTGAGATGAAGATAAGGCATGATTTTTTAGCCAGAACAAGTTGAAGCTTGCCTCATTGAATGTTTTGAAAAATTAGTACATATATGTGTGAGTATGGTGTGGGTGAAAAACTGTGCGGTAGGAGAGCATATATAGTTCAATATGTAAACATTGGGTTAGAGCTGGAGTTGACTTATCGCTACTGAAGTCATTGAGATGAAGGTAAGGCATGATTTTTTAGCCAGAACAAGTTGAAGCGTGCCTCATTTGATGTTTATTCAAAAATTTTTCAAGTTCAAGTTCAGTTCAATCGGGGGGATATTTTTGGGATTAAATGTTTTGAAAAATTAGTACATATATGTGTGAGTATGGTGTGGGTGAGAAACTGTGTGGAAGTTTGAAGAAAAGTGTGAAGGTATAAAAATAAAATTTGTTCTATTGGCGCTATCAGTCTAACAAGTGAAGTCAAACAGATATTGATATAGTAGTAACCTTGCGACGCACAAAAATACAAAAAAGGTAAGGGAAAAAAAAACAAAAAATTATTTTAAATTAAATTAATAATGTCCTTTTATTTTTTGTAGATAAATATGACGGATCAAAGTCAGAGAGCTCTGAATGCTATTAAGGACTTCGAAAGACTTAATAAAAAGGAAAGTATCCCTATTAATCAGCTAGCGGAAGGGGAACAGCATCCTATTGTTAGGGCTGTGAGAGTTCAAACAAAATTTGGAAAACGAATTTTATTGGAACTTATCAAAGGAGTAATATTTTTACCGGCAATGTTCAACGATTTGAAGGAAGAAACCTTGGAGCTATTGAAAGATCAAAGTTTTTCTCTAATTCGGAGAGGGTCTAAGCAAAATTATACTTTACGCATTGTTGAAGGTATTCCAAACTCTCAACCACTCTTCATAGATTTTAACGTTCATGATCATTTGTTCAATGAAAACCTCTTTTACGCCCCACCTAATATAAGAACCAATGATATTGAGGAAGATAATGATAATGATTATGTTGATGGTGTTATAAATGTTAAGAAAAGGAAAGTATTCTAATAAATATGTAAACATTTTTTTCAAAAATAAAAGAAAATAAATTTTGTTTTCAATTCTTAAAAGAATCTTTTATTTAATAAATGAATAGAGAAACTTATGACATAGCTGAACCATAATCTTGAACAAATTTTCTTAGAGCTAAAGAATTTTTGAGGGCGCAAGCGCAAGCTTTCTTTTTTCTTGTCAACAAATTACAATGATTGTTACATGTTATATCATCTGAATCACATAGATGCCTTATGTTCTTAAGCGAATAATTACAATCGATTTCTTTTATGCCAGAAATTGTGCACTCTGCCAAAAGTTCCTTTGCCCACATTGCTTTTTCTTCGCCTTTTACATGTATTTGATAGCCTTTGAGGAGAAATTTCATATATTTCGTCATTTCACTCAAAGTGAAGTCACCAGAGTCCCAATCGAGCATATGGTAGTTGTTTTTGAGCCAAATTACTGATTTTTTTTCTCGGCATCGTTCAATAATTTGAAATTAAATGGTGACTTTATAAGAAAATGGATATATTTTTTTATCACTGAAGCAAAAAGCTACTTCCTTAAAAATGAATTGGTTATTAGTGAGTCGGAATCCTTGACAATCGAAGACAACAAATTTAGGCATTTTTCCTTTATCCGGGTTTTATTGTCGTGAACAAGTTTTTTGCTCAAAGGCTTATGATGAAATAAATAAAATGTGCTACAAATCAATGCTTTATATGAAGTGTGCTTTACAATTTCACCAGTCATCGGTTTGTATGTAATGACACGATCATGTATAAGAACACAATATGCCGAAGTGTTTGGTTTAATGTTTTCAAGAGTTTTGAACATTATACGAATATCGAGAGCACCTGTTTTAATTTCTTCATTTTGATGCGACGTGTCAATAACAATTATTGAACATTCTTTAAACTTTTTGCAGCATAAAAGTGGGTGTGACTCAATCATGTAATAACTTTGTTGAAACCTTGCATACATTTCATATAAGAGAGCATATCGATTACGAGACAAATTTAAATTTAGGTCATCGTATGGATATGAAACAGAGTTTAAATGTACTTTTAAATCGGTTAAGCTGCAGTTTGTAAACTTTTCTCCATTCTCGAAAGCGATAAGAATAAAACGAGGACGCTCACTTTGTGTTCCTACTTTTATGTTCCATGTATGATTTGTACTTTGAGGTAGCTCTTGATAAAAGTAACATTCCCAACTACGAAATGATATAGGTATCCTTTTCACTCTCTTCCGTACTATAGACAGACTTATCATTTGATCTAGAACGTAGCAAGATAAGCTCATGTTTTGAATTTATCATAATTTTATCAAAGTTTTCGGCAAAGCCCATCAACATTTTTAGTGGTACGCAAAAATTGAAATAGCCATTATTTATAGCTGGTTTAATATTTTCTACCGGAGACCAACCGGCATTTTCCAACATTGTACTTGTATTTTTGTTTAAGGATACAAGATTTTTTAAAGTAGAAGTTTGACCCAAGTACCGTGTGCGATCAATTTCCACACCATTCATTTCATAACGCATTTCCTCAAATAGATATGCAATAGAATTATTTCGAAATTTAACTCCTTTGGGTTCTGCATTTTCGGAACCAATTGAAACAACCCCCTCAATGTACAGTAAGCTTTCATGAAGTAGAACGTAGAGATCTTGATTTTGAATTGCTACCCGTATCTCATCATTGTTGTTAAAGGATTGCAAATATGGTTGATATGTGTGAAATTCTTTCTTCGTAATAGACTCATCGAAGACGGGTTGTTCTCCAACTCTCAAGATATTATTCATTTCTTTTTAATGTAAGTAAATCCCAATGATTGTAAAAAGTTTCTATTTTTAATACTTAATGGCTTTTTTATAAGAAATTTTTCTTTGCTTATTCTTGATGCGTTATGTACAAGAGATGAAGATAAACTGATAGAAGAACCATCGTTCACACCATTTTTATTAAATATAATCATAGCTGATGCTAATTATTCAACAGGTTTCAAGTGGAGTCTTAATGTAATTGTTTCTCCTTGAAAATTTAATAATACACCGTTTTCGTTAACAAGTCTAACTGCAATTGAACCTATCTCTTTGACGATCACAGGCAAATAGATAACATTATTTGGAATTATGTCTATTTTATATCCCGGTTCAACATTTATAGAGAATTCATGTAAGGTGTGTGCCAAGGTACTGTTAACATATGAACCGCCCACAATGTTGCACTCAATACGTACAACATTGTTTTGGGTAATCATTAAACTTGTATCCGATATATGTGTTTCATCAGGTTTAAGTTGACGCTTTGAAAATCCCAAAAGCGATCCAATGCTTCTCTCTCTATCAAAATAAATTATATATTTTTCAGAGAAGATTTCAGCTTTTAATGTATTATTATTGGCCTTTATACTTAATGTAGCACCAGCTGCTGCTGCTTCTTGATTTTCGTATGCGTCTAAAATATATTTCACAATATCATCGAACTCATATGACCCGATAGGAAGCTCGATTACATGCTTGCCAATGTGAAAAAGGTTATTTTTTTCATCAATATTCGGTATTGAGTAATATGTATGAAAATCAATCAGTCCACAAACATATTCCTTTTGAAGCTCTATGGGAGGAAAATAATTTGCTGTAAGAATTGAGGAATTTCCAGTCAAAGTCAATGTTCTTGACATCTTGAGGGGTTGAGATAGTAAAGTAAACTGAATCAATCAAAGAAATAAAACTTCTTTTTATAAAATTTTTTCATAGTATATCATATTTATTTATCCAAGAGTTGTGACTATCGGAAAACCCCAACCATTTTACATACACTTTATCTCCCCGCTTCTTTATAACTTTCTCAACTAAATACATGTGAGGAAAACGTGATTTTTGCAATTCTTGTGTATAGAAAGCACCCTTAATTACATTTCCCTGATAGTCTTCTAGAATATAAGTACATGGATTGGTATTTTGAATCTTATTTATCTTGAAGGTTTCCGTTGTCCAATTGGGTGTGTAACCTTTCTCAAAAACATGTTTATATTTGCTTATTCGAACGTAATCGTTTACATGAAATTTGGGCTTATTATAGACTTTCAGACGGTTGTAAATCGTTTTTAGAATTGTTGCTGCATTTAAAAATTCACTTTATCGGGTGCAATTTTTATTGTTCTGTGCACTTTTCCATTGTACTCTTTAGTAAATTTTTGATATTCATCAATCCATTTGTAAGAACCGCGATTACTGAAGCCCTTCCACATCATATTTTTCAAAGTGCGATTAAATCGTTCAACTATCGATGCTTTCATTACACTATAGGTAGAGTAGTGATTTTTTGAAGATGTTTTGGTATTCGAGTATAAGTTTGGCATAGATAAAAGCTATCAATATTATTGTGCCGACCCATACAGAAATAATTTCGTATATTGTTCTGTTTTTCACATGCAACATCATCGAAGATAAAAATAGAATCTGATTTTGCTTTTTCTGGAGCTAGAACTTCTTCATTATCTGAGAAGGTGTAAAAGCCCATTCCTTTTATTGGTTTTATAAGTTGTTGAAGATATTGATATTTCGGTTGATGCAATGACTTTGAATATAAGTATACATTTTTAAATCTAAGACCATTGGGACTTTCAATAAGACTCAGCATAATGTTGGTTTTTCCACAATTCGATGGTCCGACAATTAGTGCACGTATTGTGTTTGGTAGCAATGAACTATGACGTATTTGTGACAATTTATCATTTGAAATCGTTTTTAGGTCAAATTTTTCACCGAAATATTCATTTGTTGTCTTATGAAACGCATTTTATTCTTTTAACTAACAACAATGATATAAAAGCGATTCCTTTTATACTTTTTTGTTCAGAACGCTTTTGACCGTTGATTTGTGTGCTATACAAACAAACAAAAATTTATAAATGCTTGTTAGCAGCAAAAAACTATTTAGTCGTAAACGTAAAGCCGTTGGAAAAGGATTAATAAATAACCTTATTAATAAACTGCCAATTGAACTTCATTTACCAGGCTATCAGTTTTGTGGACCGGGAACTAAACTCGAAAAACGTTTAGCAAAAGGAGACAAGGGTATAAATCTTTTGGATTCTGCATGTAGAGAACACGATATTGCCTACTCTAAATTCAAAGACTTACCTAATCGCCGCATTGCCGATAAGATTTTAGTTGAGAGAGCTTGGGAGAGAGTAAAAGCTCCAGATTCGAGTGTCGCAGAAAAAGCAAACGCTTGGTTTGTCACAAACACAATGAAAGCCAAACTGAAGATAGGTGGTAGTCTTCGAAAAAACAATAATCGAAAACTAAAGACTGTGAAGAACAAAAAGAAGAAATTCTGTACTAAAATTTTCACTACTGCAATAAAAAATGCTACAAAAGTTTTAAAAAATGCAAAACCAATTGATATGAATGATGCTATTCAAATTGCTGAGAAATCTTTATCATCTACTCTTAAGAGGAAAAATCGTAAAGTTCTACCTCGTATAATCCCTGCACCAAAAGTGGGTGGATTTTTACCATTAATACCAATTTTAGCGGGTATTGCAAAACTTGGAGGAATAGTATCTGGAGGCATGTCGATTGCAAATATGATAAAAAATATAATATCTGCAAAGGATAAAAAGCCCAAGGAACCTGTTGCCATTGGAAATGGGCTTTATTTAAAACCCTATAGAAATGGATATGGTTTCTATCTTCGTCCTTATTCAAAAAACTAATTAGCACTCTACCCAAAAGAGCCCTAACCGAGGTCGACCTAAGAAAATATACCGCTAACTTGAAATCTTTCAGAGGAGTTTTTATGCGAAATACTTTACCAAGACGTCCTCATAAGATTGAATGTGGAATAATTAATCTGGATTCATCAGATGGAGATGGTACTCATTGGGTAGCATATTTTAAAAATAATACTGTTAAGGAATATTTTGATAGTTTTGGTAACCTTCCACCACCGAAAGAAGTTGTCAAATATCTCGGTGCAAATAATTTAAGATACAAATATAAACAACATCAGCAATACAATTCATATAACTGTGGTCATTTGTGTTTAAAGTTTCAGTATTCACAATCATGCAACAATTAAATAAAATATCAATTTTAAATACATAAAAAGTTTCTTTTATTTATAATTTGATAATATCTGATAATTATAAACCATTACATATATTCCATTAATCCAATATCTTTAGCAATACTCATGAGTTCGTCATCATTTACAGCAATCTTAACAGGTTGGCTGATAAGTCCCCGGTCTAACAAAAAAAAACACATTTTTTTGTCAAAATTAGTTTTTATTATTCAACATAGTTCCCTTCAAGAGCGATACAACGATTATAACGACCTTCCAATTTTTTGATACCATTTTGGTAGTACTCCTTCGGTTTTGCTTCAAAATAGGCCTCAGTTTCGGCGATCACCTCTTCATTGCAGCCAAATTTTTTCCCTGCGAGCATCCTTTTGAGGTCTGAGAACAAGAAAAAGTCGCTGGGGGCCAGATCTGGAGAATACGGTGGGTGGGGAAGCAATTCAAAGCCTAATTCATGAATTTTTGCCATCGTTCTCAATGACTTGTGGCACTGTGCGTTGTCTTGGTGGAACAACACTTTTTTCTTCTTCATATGAGGCCGTTTTGCCGCGATTTCGACCTGCAAACGCTCCAATAACGACATATAATAGTCACTGTTGATGGTTTTCCCTTCTCAAGATAATCGATAAAAATTATTCCATGCCCATCCCAAAAAACAGAGGCCATTACTTTGCCAGCGGACTTTTGAGTCTTTCCACGCTTCGGAGACGGTTCACCGATCGCTGTCCACTCAGCCGACTGTCGATTGGACTCAGGAGTGTAGTGATAGAGCCATGTTTCATCCATTGTCACATATCGACGCAAAAACTCGGGTGTATTGCGAGTTAACAGCTGCAAACACCGCTCAGAATCATCAACACGTTGTTGTTTTTGGTCCAATGTCAGCTCGCGCGGCACCCATTTTGCACAGAGCTTTTTCATATCCAAATATTGATGAATGATATGACCAACACGGTCCTTTGATATCTTTAAGGCCTCTGCTATCTCGATCAACTTCATTTTACGGTCATTCAAAATCATTTTGTGAATTTTTTCGATGTTTTCGTCGGTAACCACCTCTTTCGGGCGTCCACTGCGTTCACCGTCCTCCGTGCTCATTTCACCACGCTTGAATTTTGCATACCAATCAATTGTTGTTGATTTTGCTGGGGCAGAGTCCGGAAACTCATTATCAAGCCAAGTTTTTGCTTCCACTGTATTTTTTCCCTTCAGAAAACAGTATTTTATCAAAACACGAAATTCCTTTTTTTCCATTTTTTTCGCAATAACAAAAGTTGCTTCACAAAAGACGCTCTATCTCACAAACTAATTGACTTACAGACGTCAAATTTTGACACGAATCATTTGAAGGTTGCCACTATATAAAAATAATATGCATTTAATACTAGCGACGCCATCTATGTGTCAGACCGGGGACTTATCAGCCAACCTGTTATAGTGTCCCCAAGCATAAGTATTTTTTTTATCATCTTTAACAAATCTTTTATCATCATTGTTACTTAAAACTAATTTCGTAAATAATTGTGTATAAATTTTATGAAATTTTGATTTAAAAAAATACATATCGCGAACATATTATTTATCTTCTAATAAACATAATTTATAATCATTAATACTCAATTTATTGAGTACGCATCTTTTAACACCTTTCGACTTTTTTATTTCTTTCGTATCTGTTATATCTAAGGAATACATTTTGGGACGTAGACCCACAAATTCTCTAATTATTTTTCCATTAGCTTCGTCTTTCATCATTCCTAATATTTTTTTATTTTTTAAAGGTAAATTATATGGATTTTTGGGAGGATATTCGGACGTATCAAAACGCAAATCAATATCGTTGGATATATCTGAATAAAAGTCATCCGTCTTTATTGTGTATATAAAGGAATCCGTATCCATATAATTAAGTAAAAGGTTTTCATTATATTTGGGTTTCATATAGTCGTAATGGAAATCATACATTAGAAATTTCGATAACTCGAGTACTATAAAACCTAAATATAACGGTTTATCATATGTAACATAATCCCGATCTAATTGAATTGCTATCATAGAGTCGCTGAAATGTTTAACGCTGCGAAATGTTGGATGTGCTATAAGAGCACGAGCACCTAAATGTCGTCCTCTACTTTCCCATTCACTCACAATTTTTATGTTTTTCCTTTTATCTACATTTTCCATAGTTTTACCGTAAACCGAATTGTTGAGTAATTTAAAAAAATTCTTCTCAAAATCACTCTTAGAGAGTGTTCTATGATGAGTATTTAAGTCAATGTAGCTCTTTAACCAAGGTGACTGTTTAAACTTTAAAACTCTATGAACTTTTATTAGTTTCATTCCATTCTTAATACATTGTTGTAGAACTCTATAGTGAATGATATAATTTCGTTTATCTGTTAAGTCTGTTATTAGTTTCGATGTCCTTGAACCACCAACTTTTTTATTTTCCGCACAAAAAGGAAAATCATTATGATAATCATGAATTCCTTGGGGATAATCTAAATCTTGTAGTATGTCATACATTTATTACGTCATATAACTAGTCATATAACTAGCAGTACGATAAGATTATTTAAACAAACATATAACTGTGGCAACGCCTTAAAACAAAGATATTCATTTTTCAAAGTATGGCAACACGAATGGATTTTTCGACATTCGTTCGTCAGAAATAAAGCCGGTCGGTCGTGCTCTTTAATGACCAACTCTTCCTACACAAAATAATATATTTAAATAAAAAACTTTAATAAACGAAGATAGAACTCTTCCTACAACATCAGAAGTGGTCAAAAGAACCATAATTAAAAAAAAAAAAAAAAAATAAATAAAAATGAGTGACGATTTGCAAGAATATTCTGTGAAAGAACTCAAAAAGTGGCTACGAGCCTTACACGAGATTTCAACGGGAAATAAAAATGAACTTATTGCGCGTCTTCAAAAAATTCCGAGAAACATTCGTAAAACTTTTGAAGAAATTAACGCTGAGTTTGGAAGCCCTCAACAAGGAAGCAGCAACAAAATAGTACAGTTTGACGATGCAGCAGAGCGGGGTACAGTGAGGGACGATATACTCAGCATCAAGCATGCAGAATTCGGCATAAACGAAGCGGTCAACGGCAGTTTAATTCAAAATGAGGAGATGAAGAATGACGAGAAAACTGAAGACAGCGACATACGTGAGAGTGAAACAACAAATGAGCGAAAAAATGAGAGTAACGAAGATCTACCAAATGAGTGTAACGATGAGACAGGCGATAATGAAAGTTCAAATGAGTGTTATTCTGCTGAAGCTGAGGAGCGCAACCAACAAAATGAGTGTTTTGAAATTGAGAACAATCGTAATGTAAACATACAGCGAAAAGAAAACTTTTTAATGCGTGAACTACAATTGACTATGAGAGAATTGGAATTGGAAAAACGAGAAAAAGAACTTTTAATGAAAGAGAATCACAAATTGAAGAATAAAAATGATAATGTACAACTTGGAACAAAATTTAGCGACATAAAAGAGTTGGTAATGATGTTCGATACAAATGAAGGAAATTTTGAAGCATGGGCAAAACAAATTGAAAACGTTCGCGAAGCATATCATCTCGACGAACTCAATACACGTGCGCTGATATGTTGCAAGTTGCAAGGCAAAGCCTTGAAATGGTTACAAAGCCAGTCTAATGTAACTAATATGACGTGTAATGAGTTATTACAGGAAATGCAAATATTTTTTGGAGATCAAACAAGCGCCTTGGAGTTGAAGCGTCGATTTGAAGAAAAAGTTTGGCAACGCAACGAATCTTTCCAGGAATATTTCTATGAAAAGCTATTATTGGCGAACAAATTGAATATTTCAGAAGACGAAATGATAGATCAACTGATTGAAGGGATTCCGAATAATACATTGCGTACTCAAGCAAAAATGCAATGTTTTACAGAAAAAAACCAACTTATGCAAGCGTTTAAGAAGATAAAACTAACAAATATTGACATTGATAAGCGTTACCCTAAACCAAAACCTGATGCAGCACGAAATGTCAATCCTACGACATCAAGTTCAGCAATATCCACAAATGACAAGACACAACGTAACGTTTTTCGCTGTTTCAACTGTAATTCTTTAGGACATACTGTCAACGAGTGTCGCAAACCAAAACGCGATATCGGAGCATGCTACGTATGTGCAGAGATGGGCCACCGTGCTGCAGAATGTCCAAAACGTAAAGGAAACATCAATCGTCAAGAAGCTGATGATGTTTTGAACCTCGAAAGCGATGAGTATGTACAAGTTTTACATTTTATTTTAAAAAATCATATCACTAATTATAAATTATCATTAACCGCAATTTTCGATACAGGTAGCCCCATAAGCCTTATTAAAGAACAGTTCGTGCCAACTTCATTTATAAGGAAAGTTGAAGGTATCGAAAACTATTTTGGAATAAACAAAAGTAAACTTATTATAACTGGAAAAGTATAATGTACAGTTTTGGTTAATAATGAAGACATTAATTTATTTTTTTTCGTTGTCCCAAATAATACCATGAATAAGCCTGTTGTATTGGGAAAAGATTTTTTAAAAGAAGCTGGTTATAAGTTAATGAAAACACATGACAATGTAATTTGTGAAAAAAATTTAAAAAAAAACAGAATTAAAAGAAAATATTGATTTCAAAAAAGCTTGTCTTGAATTAATGGCAATAGAATCTCAGGATTGTAAGGATATAGATAAATTGTTTAACATTGACAAAATGGATTTAACTCATGAAAAAAAAAATAAAATAAAAAATATATTCGAAAATTTTTATGTAAACTGTGATCGTCCTGAAGAAGCTAAAACAAAATGTGAAATGAAAATAATTCTAAACAATGAAAAACCATTTAATTGTGTACCACGAAGATTATCATACACTGAGAAAAAACAAGTTCAACAAATTTTAGACGAACTAATGAAAAAGAAAATAATTAGACCAAGCCAATCACAGTATGCGAGCCCTATAGTTTTGGTTAAAAAGAAAACTGGAGATATCAGAATGTGTGTAGATTATAGGAATTTAAATAAAATAACGCAAAAAGACAACTATCCGCTGCCTCTGATAGAGGATCTGATTGACAAATTGGCAAATAAAAAGATATTCTCTCTACTTGATTTGAAAAGCGCATTTCACCAAATAAATATGAATGACGAGTCTGTAAAATTTACATCATTTGTCACCCCACTAGGACAATATGAGTTCTTAAAAATGCCATTTGGGCTAAAAAATGCCCCATCTGTGTTTCAACGCTTTGTAAATAATGTTTTTGACGATATGATGAGAGCAGAAAAAATAGCTATATATTTAGACGACATAATGATAGCAACAGAAACTTTAGAAGAACATTATGAGATTTTAAAAGAAGTACTACAGAGATTAGTGGAAAATAATTTGGAATTAAGAATAGACAAATGTAAGATTGCACAGAAAACAATTCAATATTTAGGATATTTGATTTCAGAGGACGGAATAAAACCAGATTTTAAAAACGTCGAAACGATAATGAATTTTCCAATCCCCAATAATGTTAAGGAAGTTCATAGTTTTTTAGGCCTATGCTCTTACTTCAGAAAGTTTGTCCAAGGGTTTTCGGTGTTAGCACAGCCATTAACAAAATTAATACGGAAAAACGCAAAATTTAAATTTCAAGAAGAAGAATTGCAATGTTTCGAACACTTAAAAAACAAATTAATTAATGCACCGATTTTGGCAATTTTTGATCCCAAAGACAGTACAGAATTGCATTGTGATGCTAGTGCTTTAGGCTATGGTGCTATATTATTGCAAAAGAAATCAGATGGCCAAATGCATCCTATATTTTATTTTTCAAAAAGAACAACAGATGTCGAAGCTAAATATCATAGTTTCGAACTAGAAACGCTTGCTATAATTTACGCCCTTCGGAGATTCAGAATTTATTTGCACGGAAAAACGTTTAAAATAGTTACAGACTGTAATTCATTAATGTTGACACTAAATAAGAGAAACATAAACCCGAGAATTTCAAGATGGGCATTAGAGCTGGAAAATTTCGACTATAATTTAGAACATAGAGCAGGAACAAAAATGCAACACGTAGATGCATTAAGTAGAATTTCGAATATACTCGTATTACATGAAAATACACTAGAACAAAATCTTTCAATATGTCAAAATAAGGACCAAACCATTTGTAATATTAAAGAAAAACTCAAGCAAAATGAAAGCAAAGTCTATGAGATGCATAATGGCTTAATTTATAAAAAAACTAAAGATAGAATTTTATTTTATGTACCGCAGAGTATGGAATCAAATATTTTAAGGATATACCATGACAACATGGGTCATAGAGGCTGTGAAAAAGTAGTGGAAGCGATAACGAGGTCCTATTGGTTCCCAAACATGAAAAATAAAGAAATCAGATGGCCAAATGCATCCTATATTTTATTTTTCAAAAAGAACAACAGATGTCGAAGCTAAATATCATAGTTTCGAACTAGAAACGCTTGCTATAATTTACGCCCTTCGGAGATTCAGAATTTATTTGCACGGAAAAACGTTTAAAATAGTTACAGACTGTAACTCATTAATGTTGACACTAAATAAGAGAAACATAAACCCGAGAATTTCAAGATGGGCATTAGAGCTGGAAAATTTCGACTATAATTTAGAACATAGAGCAGGAACAAAAATGCAACACGTAGATGCATTAAGTAGAATTTCGAATATACTCGTATTACATGAAAATACACTAGAACAAAATCTTTCAATATGTCAAAATAAGGACCAAACCATTTGTAATATTAAAGAAAAACTCAAGCAAAATGAAAGCAAAGTCTATGAGATGCATAATGGCTTAATTTATAAAAAAACTAAAGATAGAATTTTATTTTATGTACCGCAGAGTATGGAATCAAATATTTTAAGGATATACCATGACAACATGGGTCATAGAGGCTGTGAAAAAGTAGTGGAAGCGATAACGAGGTCCTATTGGTTCCCAAACATGAAAAATAAAATCAAAGACTATATTTCTAATTGTCTAAAGTGTATCACATTTTCTCCAAAATTTGGCAAGCACGAAGGACCACTACACAGCATACCAAAAGGTGATAAACCTTTTGAAATAGTTCACATAGACCATTTTGGACCAATAAGAATACAAAAATTACAAAAAAAGCACGTCTTATTAGTTATTGATGGATTTTCCAAATTCGTTAAGTTATACGCAGTCAAATCAACAGACACAAAAGAAGTAATCACACACTTAACAAATTATTTCAATTCTTATAGTCGACCTAGCATAATTGTTTCTGATCGAGGAAGCGGATTCACATCAAAAAATTTTGAAGAATTTCTAGAAAACAAGAACATAAAACATGTAAGAATAGCAACCGGCTCACCACAGGCTAATGGCCAAGTTGAACGAGTCAACCGTTGTTTGGGGCCCATGATAGCGAAATTAACAAGTGCGGGAACACAAAACTCTTTAGATAAAGTATTAATTGAAATAGAATTCGCAATAAATAATACAGTTCATCGTAGTACTGGAACAACACCAAGTAAACTATTATTTGGAATAAATCAAAAAGGAATGGTAGTTGATTTTTTAAGGGAAAATTTGAGTAAAACTGATGAAGATAGAAATTTAGAACAAATAAGAAGTAGCGCAGCAAAGAGAATATTAACATCTCAGAAATATAATGAAAAAACAAAAGATCGAAACCGAACTAAAAGCGAGTATAAAATAGGTGATTATGTTGTACTAAAAAATCATGAAAACACTCCAGGAATCTGTAAAAAAGTCATACCAAAATACAAGGGACCATATATGATTGCTAAAATTTTTCCAAATGATAGATATTTAATTAAAGATATAGAAGGATTCCAAGTAACACAAATACCATATGAGGGTATATGGGAAGCATCAAATATAAAAAAGTGGATACACAATTGAATGAAGTTATTTATTTAATAATAATGTAATCGGGACGATTACAGGTCAGGATGGCCGAACTGTAGTATGTCATACATTTATTACGTCATATAACTAGTCATATAACTAGTCATATAACTAGCAGTACGATAAGATTATTTAAACAAACATATAACTGTGGCAACGCCTTAAAACAAAGATATTCATTTTTCAAAGTATGGCAACACGAATGGATTTTTCGACATTCGTTCGTCAGAAATAAAGCCGGTCGGTCGTGCTCTTTAATGACCAACTCTTCCTACACAAAATAATATATTTAAATAAAAAACTTTAATAAACGAAGATAGAACTCTTCCTACAATCTACTTCTAAAATATACCCATATAAAGCTTCTGAATCTATTTCAAATATATTAAAACTTTCAATGTCTTCTACCCATTCAAATTCTCCAGTAGGTAGGTACTGAGACATTGCCCAACCATACAAGTTGTTCGCATCTAAGTATACAATATATTTAGATGGTTTGGTGGAATCAAAATCAGGCATATATTTGTTGTTGGCTTTAGAATGTCGTTTTGAACATTGGACAATACCACCTCTGATTCCTTTTTTAACGAAATCATACATACTTATATCTGTAAATAGTTCGAGTTCTATTTTTGTTGATTTCAACATTGCATCCCAAGATAAGCCCGGAATAGTTATGTATTGACAAGGATCCAAATCATAGATACTTTTACATATTTTTCGAAAATTTTCTAAGATATCGGTTAGGAGAAATACATCTGTTTTTAAATAGAGAATCATGTAGTCTTTCAATGATTGACAATTTAATGTATTCCATACATTTACAGCATGACTATAGTCCTCAATAGAACACTCACTATTATTTAGTATAGTGCAAAAATTTCTCACGGGGAGGTAGTTGATTTTCTTCAAGACGTTCAATTGAATCTAAATATTCATAGGGAAAGACACCTTTTCTTTTAAGTAAAGAAAACTGTTCAGTGTTGGGATACCTTGATCTGAGTACGTGAAAATCTTCAGATCGCAAGTTTTGAGCTAAGCTTTCTAAGCTTGCTGTCATGAATCTATAGGAATCTACAAAACGAATTTCCATGCGTTCATTCTTGAGATTATCCCCCATTGGAATGTATTTCGATAGTGAAATGTAAAGCTCTTTATTGAGTGGAATTACTCTTATGTCTCCGGGAATGGAAGTGAGTTCTTTTACAAATAAATGACAGTCGTAGGCGGAAAAATTATGAAAGAAAACTGGAATAAATTTCGATATCTGATATTTCAAATTACATTCTGAATGAGCTGCTCCACGAAAAATCTCCAGTAAAATGACAGTGATCTGCAACTCGATCATTAATAAGATCTTCATTACAGATATGACATACTGAACTCTCCGCTAAGTTTTTCATTTGTTCTTTTGTAAGAGAATTCATTGGTTTACAAACACTTAAATAGTTGCTATAAAGAAATTTACAATCATTTACTAATTTCTTTATAAACACTTCAACACAATCCTCTCCCGTATATATCCTAAACTTATCCAAACTTTCATCAAATTTAGATTTAATAAAATAAGCGAATGCCATTGGCTTATGATGCTTAGTGCTTACAACTTTCTTCGAATCTTTAATATTTATATTTTCCAAAATGCACTCAAAATCGGCGTAAATAACAAAAGGTACATCTAGTTGCTTTTTTTGAGCACGAAACTTTAAAATTTTATTGTCCTCGTCTGGCAGCTTTGTTAAGACATGATTACATACCAATTTACGAGCTTCCAATCGTTCCTTGGATAAGGTGTATTGAAGACAGCCATGACAGAGATGTTTCATTCTGTGATTTGCAGAAAGTTGAAAGCTGATTAATCTACAAAAATAAAATTAAAAGAAAAAAAAAAATAATAATAATAATAAAAATAATAAAAAATTAAATTAATATAGATAAATATTTTGGGTTACCAACCTTGAAATATTTTTAATCCATATATAATGCGTTTGATTGTTTTCCTTCTCAAAAAACAATAGATTTATATGCTTCTGTTGTTCTCCTGTAGTAAAATAATACGGTCCAACAATCGCTTTACTCACCTCATTCAATCCAAAAACATTTATACTTATTTCTGGATTATTCTCCTCAAAAATTTTAATTTGATTCAATGTCAATGGAAATGATAAGTTGGAGAAATTAAGCAAAGTTCCATCTGGGGTAGTAATGTGATCCAATTTTATATTTAGCTTATAATTTGAGCATTTTTCCAGATTTCGACCTGTTTGAAAGGACGATATCACTGCCCATTTGAAGCAGTTCTCATCTTTATTTTTAACATTTATACAAGCATGTTTTTTCTGAATCCATAATGGAAGCACTATATGACCAGATCCTCTCATGGGTCTATATTGATTAATGTTCACTTCCAAGTGAACAATTCGTAAAAGAGACCATCCACTATCCCTTTCTTGAAAAACATTCATTTTTTTCCAAAATATCTTTGCATTTCTTGGAAAAGTCCTCATTTATATCTGATGACTCCGTTAATATAGTCATTTTAGTTGAGAAAGATTTTATCATTATTTTTGTTTCTTCCTCATTTTGCTTGATTAGCAAATATTCGCAAAATAGTTCTATGTTAGATTTTATCGATGTATGCTTTAGAATTAGGTTGCTCAATGCGTCCAGAACTTCTGTTTTTGCAGCTGCAAAGAAATGTTCTGGAATGAGTATACTTTCATCCTTATTCACATAAACTAGAGTTTCAATTTTTTCGTTAAAAGCATGATTTATCCTCTTGAGGTTTTCACTGAAGTCAACCATGCTATTCTTTTTATGTTGATTGGTTCGCAGATGATAAGACCAATCTGTTATAATAACATCTACTTCACATGCTTCACATTTCTTCGTGACAAGGTTTTCATCAGACATGTTTTGATCTTGGATTTGAAATTCCGTACCATGACGTGTCTCATAATGACTTTTTATAGCAAAACGGTTTTTAAATCTAATACCGCAATATTCGCACAGAATATCAGAATCGTTTTGGTCTTGGTTTGAAAATTCCATACTATGAGTTGTCTCATAATGTCGTTTGAGAGTAAAATGATTCTTGAAAATAACACCGCAATATTCGCATAAAAAATTGTTCTTTAAATGCATTGCCCTTTTATGGCGTTTCATACCCGTTTCCGAAGAAAACTCCTTTAAACAAATTTCTCAAGCCTTATTCATTTTGATTGTTAATTTTTATATTCTAGAAATAAAAAAGCAAAGTATGATATTAAATTCAACCCTACGTTCCCAGTAGGAATGAAAGGAATAAATATACATATAAAATATATTACATTAAATAAAAATATTAAATGCTACGTGCACACTTCAGAAAAGGATGCAAACGGTCACATACCTGGGGGGTTTGACGGCGGAATTGTCTGCGATCGATTTTTTCGTTTTTAATTTGAAGAAAGTACCAATACGAGGATCACGATACGGATTGGACAAGTCCACGGGGATTTTATACACTTAAAGATGACACTACTTTCGAAACCGACGCTCACGATCGATTTTTTCGTTTTTAATTTGAAGAAAGTACCAATACGAGGATCACGATACGGATTGGACAAGTCCACGGGGATTTTATACACTTAAAGATGACACTACTTTCGAAACCGACGCTCACGATCGATTTTTCGATATATTTAAACTGAACTGTTTGATTTCACTTTAAAGAATGGCAACGTCAAAGGAGAAAAATCTGATTTTATGCACACTTCGCTTCACAATTTTGCTCATGTTGTACAATTCTTATCCATAAAATTTTTCTTAAGAAATAAACGGGATGCAACTGTTTGTTTTTCTTGTCCAAAAAATTTTAATATTCCCCTGATTGAACTGAACTTGAACTTGAAAAATTTTTGAATAAACATCCAATGAGGCACGCTTCAACTTGTTCTGGCTAAAAAATCATGCCTTATCTTCATCTCAATGACTTCAGTAGCGATAAGTCAACTCCAGCTCTAACCCAATGTTTACATATTGAACTATATATGCTCTCCTACCGCACAGTTTCTCACCCACACCATACTCACACATGACTTCAGTAGCGATAAGTCAACTCCAGCTCTAACCCAATGTTTACATATTGAACTATATATGCTCTCCTACCGCACAGTTTCTCACCCACACCATACTCACACATATATGTACTAATTTTTCAAAACATTCAATGAGGCAAGCTTCAACTTGTTCTGGCTAAAAAATCATGCCTTATCTTCATCTCAATGACTTCAGTAGCGATAAGTCAACTCCAGCTCTAACCCAATGTTTACATATTGAACTATATATGCTCTCCTACCGCGCAGTTTCTCACCCCCTCACCTCTTCAATGAGGCTCAATGCGAACCTTCTCATATAAACCTCCAAAAATTTCCAAAGACCTATACGTATGTCATCTCATACAAACTTCCTAAATTTCCAAAGACCTAAATGTATGTCATCTCATATAAACCAACCAAAATTTTCTAGATGTGCGACGTCTCATACAAATGAACAAAAATTTTCTAGATCTCAAATGTGCGACGTCTCATACAAATGAACAAAAATTTTCTAGATCTCAAATGTGCGACGTCTCATACAAATCAACAAAAATTTTCTAGATCTTAAATGTGCGACATCTCATACAAATCAACAAAAATTTTCTAGATCTTAAATGTGCGACGTCTCATACAAATCAACAAAAATTTTGTAGATCTTCAATGTGCGTCTTTTTCCGATTTTCCATACAAAAAAAGTTGCACATCCAGAACGAACATATCCCCCCTACTGGTTGTAATAGAATCCGATAGCTGTCGGAATTGGAATTTTAGTCGACTTAATTTTCATATGTATCTGATAGACAACCGGATAAAATAGGGCTCTAAGGGCAACTAAGAACCGACAATGGTTCCGATTAAAAACCAAAATCGACAAAATTTGTAAATTCTGTATAAATTCTATCGGTTTTAATTCCGATTCCGACAGCTATCGGATTCTGTGACACCCCTGTTTGTAAAAAATTTTGAAAGAATTTGAGAAGTAATCATGACTAATATTGTGTGTAAAAATAATAAAAATTATTATATTATATAATAAAAAGGCTGAGTGTCGCAAAAAGTGACGAAACGCGTAGGAGAAAACGCAAATTAAAAACGTTTTAATTGTGCGGAAACAACACTGGCTAGTAAACCCCACTAACACTGGAAACTCAATATTTTACAATATCTGGCCCAATATAACAACACATAAATTAAATTATTTTATTGTATCTACATTGAAAAAGAAAAAAGAAATACCAGACAAAATCGAATTTTTCAAATGGCTCCCAATATAATTCAATTCATTACGATTCCTTAAAGAAATTCTTATTATAGAATAAGCATTTGTCGGCATTCAGGCTTGGACTCACATAAACTGCATTCAAGTGAATACACTTATTTCGTGTTGTTGCGGCTAACGCGACCGAAAGAGGTTTCAAGTGACGCTGTAGAATGCGGGACAACGAGAATGCATTTTGGGTTTTTATTCCACTTCGCACTGTTATGTGTTCATTTGACTTGGTTTCATATGATATGCATGTTGACCTACATTTGGTTAGTCTGCATATTTAGTCTAATGTAAATACGACGATATATGCTACAATATACAAACCTGGAAACTTTCAACAAGATAAGCATCGTCTCATAAGCTTTCAATCATAGAATCTCACTGCTCATGAAGCAGAAAATAAACCAGGAGTTCTTATTTTGGAAGTCAATAGTCATCTAGAGAAGCGGGCACATTCATTTATTGAAATAAAAGCACACTCTCTAAAAAAAACGATAAAAATCAAACAGGAATAAATTCAATCCTAGTTTGAACGAAAACTTAATAAAATGAAAAAAGCATTTCGTTGTTATCGCAACAAATATCATTTTTTTTAAAGAAAGGAGCGTGATTCATTACAACTCTCTACCTTAACTGATAAACTTCATTACAATTTTTGGGAATGTGATGTAGCTCTATTGATTGGTATAGCTCAGAAGAACGGTGATAGTAATACCCTTCAATTTTACCAGAATTTTTAAAAAAACAAATGTAATAAAAACCAGCAAACGATGCTCCGTTTATATCTTTTATAGTATGATCTGGAACAAGAAAATGTTCCTTCCAACGCATGAAAACAAAATCGTTCTTTGCAAGACTATCATAATCGAAACTGTCTGAATTGAAGGTACTTTCGTAGTTGGAGAAAGCAGGGAATTTTATCTGAAAGTAAAGCATAAATAAGAATTCTTTGATTGAAAGTCAATTTTCGTTACCCAATGGCTCCGGTCAACGTCTTCGTCAGCATCCCATTTTCTTGTCAAAAAGGGGAATTTTTTCGAAATAATTTCTCCATCAAAAAATGTTGTAAGCGTAGGAAATTCGAACGTTAGTCCATTGATTTTGAGATATCCGCATAAAAACCCACTTTGGAAATCAATTTGCTGTAATATAAAAAACATTTTGTCGTTGAAGGATATTCGAACATTACGCCATTAGCTTATAAAAGGAAACAAAACCTAAATTTGATACGTCTATGTATTTAAAAGTTCTTAAATTATTTGTAAAGTTTAGTACACAGCTTCTAAAAGTCTAACAAAATAGGCTAGCAAAAATACATAATTGAAGAGGGTTTGAGTTTAAGTGAAGGGAATTTGATTATGTCGTACGTAAGTTAACTTTTTTGCTAATGGTAAGGCGCATGTCAAAATGAGATGTTATGTTCTCATTCCCGTAGTGTATCAGACTTTGACAAGAGATCGTTACTATTTACATTTGAAGAAAAAATTTGTATCTTTTTTATAAATTTTACCAGCAGTGTTGTTTAAGCCTTTGTCTATAAAAAAAACTCCCACCGAATACTAGATAAAATAAAATTTAATCTTCACTATTTCTTAAATTTGGCACCGAGTCCAAGTTTAAACAAGAAATGCCTTCAATCACCAATGTATATAAAAACAAGTAAGAAAGCTAAAGTCGGTCAAGCCCGACTTTGAAATACCCAGCGTCCCGACATTATGAGCGCTCTATGTTTTGCTTCTCTATTTGTGGGCGTGGCAGTGGGAGGCCAACATAAATTATTTGCCTACACCTTTCATTCGCCTTGGTGAACCTATGTTGCGAATTTGAAGCTTCGACGCCTTTTACTTCGGAAGTTACAAAAAATCTTTATTTGTGGGCGTGGCAGTGGGCGGGCCAAAATTTTTTTTTCCTACACCTTTCATTCGCCTTGGTTAACCTATGTTGCGAATTCGAAGCTTCTACGCCTTTTACTTCGGAAGTTCCGAAAAATCTTCATTTGTAGGCGTGGCAGTGGGCGGGCCAAATAAAATTTTTTCCTACACCTTTCATTCGCCTTGGTGAACCTATGTTGCGAATTTGAAGCTTCTACGCCTTTTACTTCGGAAGTTACGAAAAATCTTCATTTGTGGGCGTGGCAGTGGGCGGGCCACATAAAATTTTAACCTACACCTTTCATTCGCTTTGGTGAACCTATGTTGCGAATTCGAAGCTTCTACGCCTTTTACTTCGGAGGTTACGAAAAATCTTTATTTGTGGGCGTGGCAGTGGGCGGGCCACAAAAAATTTTTTCCTACACCTTTCATTCGCTTTGGTGAACCTATGTTGCGAATTCGAAGCTTCTACGCTTTTTACTTCGGAAGTTACGAAAAATTTTCATTTGTGGGCGTGGCAGTGGGCGGGCCACAAAAAATTTTTTTCTACACCTTTCATTCGCCTTGGTGAACCTATGTTGCGAATTTGAAGCTTCTACGCCTTTTACTTCGGAAGTTACGAAAATTCTCTATTTGTGGGCGGGCTACATAAATTTTTGTTCCTACACCTTTCATTTGCCTTGGTCAACCTATGCTGCGAATTTGAAGCTTCTACGCCTTTTACTTCACAAGTTACGATAAGCCCTTATTTTTGGGCTTATTTGTGGGCGTGGCTCGAGGAGGGCGGCGTCCATTTTTTGCCAGGATATGGCCCTTTTCGTAGTTTACCAGCACACCAAATATCAATGGAATGTGTTGAGTGGTTCGCAAGTTACAAGCATTTTATTGAAAACACAATAAATTCATTTGTGGGCGTGGCAGTGTGCGGATGTCTCCCATTTTTACTTAGGATCATACTCGGACCCCGATATACATGTGTGCCAAATCTCGACTTCATTGGTTCAGCCATTTCGGAGGAGATCCGACCACGGACGGACGGACAGACGGACATGTCTAAATCGATTCAGTTTTTGATCCTGATCATTTCTATATATATTTTTCTATATCTCCGGAGCTTAATTCTCCCTGTTACAAGATTTGCACAAAACCAATATACCCCGCTTACGCTGGGTATAATAATAAAATACAGATTTATTTTTGAGATTCGCATTGAAGTGCTGTGTTACCGTTGACTATTACACCTGCAGTTCGCAGTAAGGGTCGCAGTTTCCTGCAATGCCAGAGTCGCGGTTGAGAGTTACTCAGGCTTGAGGCACGGTACGGGAAACTTTTAAGGAATTAGGGTTGGGGAGATTACAAGGCTATGAATGAGTGCTGTAAAAAAATATTTATATGATACCGAAAATCACAAATTTTCCACACCTCCTACAACTTCCACAGTTCCGATATTGCCACGGATCTCCAGTTCTATTTCTGCCACCACTTTGATAATCTGGCTACCGATATAAAGAGCCGGAGTTTCCCGTTACGCGCTTTACGCTTTTCACTCATTAATTATTCATGTTCCCCGAAAGAGCATGAAATTGTTTCACAACAGAACATTAACAAAACAAAGATGAGAAGCAAAGAGAATATGCGAACAATGACCATGCAACCGAAGCAAAGTACAGGCTCTCCTTTTTATTTCACTCAATCTCATTTCGCGAGCTGCCATCGCTTACGTTGTGTGTTATTTTTTGTCGTTTCTGTTGAACGGAATATGAGAACGTTAGAGTGTGCGTACACTTTACGTTCGCGTACAGTAAGCGTACGTTGCTTGACACGTTGTGTGCTTCGCAGATCTTTGGCAACTTGGAAATTGAAAAACCATTTTTCGAGTCGGTCGCTTACGTTGTTTATCTGTTGCTACCCGGGAAATACAACGAATCTGCTATTCGGTTTTGTAGCGTGATTTCTTGCAAGCGATAGGCGAAATCGTTAAAGTCAAGTCGACTATGATGGTTGTTTGAAAATGTATGTTCTATTAAAATTTGTGATATCAGTAATTGGTTACTTCTGAATTTTTTTTTAGCATTTAGGGCCACAAATTCATTAAACAATATTTTTATGCGTTTTCGCAATCAGTCTTTACATTCCCTAGAAAACAATAATTTCTGTGATGAAACTTATCCATAACTCTCACATTTAAAAACAAGTTATTTATTTATTTATCAGCTTCGAAGCTAGAAAAGCTTATCAGCTGAGTGAACTTAAAATATATACAATAATACACATAAATGTAAAATTATTAAATTAAGATTTAAGGTATACAGTAAGTTGATTCTTTAATTGAGAAATTGAAATTGAATTGCATATCATATGGAACAGTTTATTGTAGTCTTTACATATAATTCTAAGTGGTTCAAACTCTGCGTAATTCGTGGTAAAAAGAGGAAGTTGAATTGGTTCGTAATATCGGTGCGGTCTAAAAGGGACGTTTAGTCGTATACGATCGAGTAGAACTGGTGAAGCAATATCCCCAGACATTAATTTGTGCATAAACAACACATTTAAGATTATCCTCCGGCTTTTTAGCGTAGGTACGTGTAGGAGCTTTAAGCGACTTTCATAAGATGGTAAATTTGAATAGTCCCAGCGAAATCTTCGAAGTGCAAATAACAGAAACTGCTTTTGAACGGACTCAATTGAATCAGAGTTCACATTGTATTGCGGGTTCCAAACAGGTGACGCGTACTCAACAATAGGGCGAACTAAGGATGTAAAAAGAGTTTTTGTCACATAAGGATCGTCAAATTCTTTTGAACAACGCTTAATAAAGCCCAGCAGAGCATAAGCCTTATTTACAATTGCGGTGACGTGAGTCTTAAAGCGAAGTTTAGTGTCTAAGAGAACGCCAAGATCCCGGTACTCAGCAACATACTCAAGTGAAACGTTTTCAATTCTGTACAGAGATGGTAATGGTCTAGTCCAAAAAAATGACATCGTTTTACGTTTAGAAACATTCAGTTTTAACCATGGATGGGCGCGTAAACTGTTTACGGCTGCTGTTTACGCGTAAACAAACGTAAACAGATTTCAATTGATGTTAACGTAAACAGACAAGTAAACGTAAACAAGTTCATATTTTTCTGTTTTTCATACTAGAATTAAGAAGAAATCAAAGAAATTGTTCATAAATGTTTTTTACCTATGCGCCTTAAATCTTTCTGTTGCAATGTTTGCTAGCGTTTTTCTGCAAAACAAACATAGCGCTGTATATTTTCTTTCATTTTTGTGCAACTTAAAGCTTAAATCCACAAAAAAAATTTCTTCTGGCGTTATTGCAGGCCGACATTTTTATTAAACCTTACTGAATGCTTTGTAATTGTTGAAAAGTGTTGCCATGTTATTTCACATTTCGTCAAAGGAATCAGCTGTTTCCGTCTGTTTACATGTTTACGTCTGTTTACATCTGTTTGAAGAGTAAACGTAAACAGCGTCTGTTTACGCGTAAACACCCATCCCTGGTTTTACCTGATTTTGATTGCACCAATTCGACAGAGTGTCCAAGTCTTCTTGAATCTTTCTTTGTTCAAGCGCATCCTTGTAGGAGTGAAAGATCTTAACGTCGACAGCAAATATTAGCACATTGCAATGTTTTATAGCCGCAGGAATGTCATTTATAAATATTACGAAAAGCAGTGGTCCTAAATGGCTACCCTGTGGTACGCCAGAGGACACTAACATAGAGTAGGATTGGACCGAATTAAAAAGCACTTTCTGTTGTCGTCCCGTTGAATATGAATACGTCCAATTCAGCAAAATCGGTAGAAAGCCACCCAGTTCAAGTTTTTGTATGAGGATATCATGGCTAATACTGTCAAAGGCTTTTGAAAAATCTGTTTAAACCACACCCGTTTGCATTCCAGATTTAAAACCAGCAATAATCTTTGAAGTGAATTCCAGCAAATTTGTAACAGTCGATCTACCCCTCGTAAAGCCATGCTGAAATGGTGAAACTATTGATCGAAGAGAAAAGGATAGTTGCTCAGTGATTATGTGTTCGAAGACTTTGGGCATGCAACTCAGCTTCGCAATACCTCGATAGTTCCCAATACAGGATGTAGGACCACTTTTGTGCAAAGGTAAAATAAAGGACTCCTTCCACAAAGTTGGGAAAATGCCCGTCCTAACAGACAAGTTGAAAAGGAAACAAAGTGGCTGGCAAAGTAAATCCACACAGTTTATTAAAATTGCAGAAGGAACTCCGTCAGTCCCAGCATACCACGATGATTTAAGCTTTATTATATAGTCATAAACAGCAGAAATGTCAATTACAGGCAAATTTATAACATTTGCCGAATCCGAACGAGTGAAGATATTCAGTCGTGATGCATCCGAATGATTGGAATACACCGATGCAAAGAAATCAGCGAATAAAGTAGCTGTTTCCGAATCCGTAGAAGATACTCGTTCACTCAATGAAAAGTGTGCTGGATACGCTGATGTTTTGCGCTTAGTTTTGACAAAATTGTACAACTTTCTTGGATCAGTACGAATACTATTCTTGATCGATTAAAGATAGTTTTGGTAACATAAGGCATTTAGATGAAAGTAGTTTCTGCAAGCCTCAGAATACTGAGCATATGCAATAGTACTACAATATATTTTGTATTTCTTAAACAGCCGAGTTTTCTTATTTTTTAATGATGTTAGTTCACGCGTATGCCAAGTCGGCCTGTTCCGCTTAATCATCCATTTCATAGGTATAACAGGTTGGCTGATAAGTCCCCGGTCTGACACATAGATGGCGTCGCTAGTATTAAATGCATATTATTTTTATATAGTGGCCACCTTCAAATGATTCGTGTCAAAATTTGACGTCTGTAAGTCAATTAGTTTGTGAGATAGAGCGTCTTTTGTGAAGCAACTTTTGTTATTGTGAAAAAAATGGAAAAAAAGGAATTTCGTGTTTTGATAAAATAATGTTTTCTGAAGGGAAAAAATACAGTGGAAGCAAAAACTTGGCTTGATAATGAGTTTCCGGACTCTGCCCCAGGAAAATCAACAATAATTGATTGGTATGCAAAATTCAAGCGTGGTGAAATGAGCACGGAGGACGGTGAACACAGTGGACGCCCGAAAGAGGTGGTTACCGACGAAAACATCAAAAAAATTCACAAAATGATTTTGAATGACCGTAAAATGAAGTTGATCCAGATAGCAGAGGCCTTAAAGATATCAAAGGAACGTGTTGGTCATATCATTCATCAATATTTGGATATGAAAAAGCTCTGTGCAAAATGGGTGCCGCGCGAGCTCACATTTGACCAAAAACAACAACGTGTTGATGATTCTGAGCGGTGTTTGCAGCTGTTAACTCGCAATACACCCGAGTTTTTGCGTCGATATGTGACAATGGATAAAACATGGCTCTATCACTACACTCCTGAGTCCAATGACAGTCGGCTGAGTGGAACAATGCCCGTTGAACCGTCCCGAAGCGTGGAAAGAACAAAAGTCGCTGGCAAAGTAATGCCTCTGTTTAAGGAAGGGCATCCTCATTTTATCGATTATCTTGAGAATTTAACTTATTAATAGTGACTATTATAAATCGTTATTGGAGCGTTGAATTTTAATTTCGGCAAAACGGCCCATATGAAGAAGAAAAATGTTTTCCAATATGGACAACGCACCGTGCCACAAGTCATTCAGAATAAAGGCAAATTTCATGAATTAGGATTCGAATTGCTCCACCCACCGTGCTGTCCTGATCTGGTCCCAGCGACTTTTTTTATTGTACAACCTTCAAAAGGATGCTCGTACGGAAAAATTCTTGCTGCAATGATAGTGATCGCTCGAAACTGAGGCCTAGATTAAGGTATCCGAAGCGTACTAGCAAACGAGTATCAAATAGTATGGAAGGTCGTTATAATCGTTGTATTTCTCTTAAAGCGATATGTTGAATTTTTTAGAATGTTAGTTCGACCAAAACAATGTGTTTTTCTTTGTTAATCGATCCATTTATCAGCAAACCTGTTACATTGCTAGAAATAATTCTTTAGGACAGAATAAAACGAAGAAACAGCTTCATTAACAAACAATGTTTCAAGCAGGAATACATTATTCCAATTTATATCATTTAGAAGGTTGCGTAGCTTAGTAAAATCTGTTTTTTTTTTAAGCAATACTGCTTTGACTGCCGAAAAACAGTCTCCCCGATGGATGCGTGCTTTCTTCTTACTTCCATATATAATTCCAGTGATGGGTGATGCACATCTTCTATTGGCGTAAAAGGATGAGAACGCTCTACGAAGGGAATGTAATCGTCATTTGTAAATGTTAGGTCCAGCAAGCGACTATTTTCATTACGTACAGAATTTATTTGGTAAAGCGGTAAATTTACACACGATGACAGGAAGTCCCGTTTCCATTTGATAACGGAATCAGGTACCACTCATCGTCGCTATCAACCCATGATACTTGCGGTAAATTGAAGTCTCCGAAAACAATTATCACATCGTTCGTATTTAGCATTCCATACACTAATTGAATTTCATCAAAGTGCATGATATAGGCTTCTAGTTCAGAATCGGGCGGTGCAGTCAAAGGTATTGGAATGTAACAACTCAGTATGAAACGATACATTTAGACCAATAAGAGCACCACCCCCACCCCGTGCGTATCGATCTTTCCGGAAAATAGGATAATTATTGCAGAAAATTTCGGAGTTGAAAACTGAAGAGCCCAACCATGTTTCTGACATTACTATTACATCATACTCAGCTGCAACACTTTTCAGGTATACATGCGACAGTTTCGAGTTAAGCCCTCGAACGTTCTGGTAAAATATCCGAAATTTGTTGGCAGTTAAACAAGCTCGATCAGTGAGTCGCTCGGAGATCGCGGGCAGTTTTGGAGAACTCATTCTACGGTTCACAGCAATATTATTAGTGACGGTTGTATTAACATTGGCAGTCAACGGTTTTTGCACTGGAATAAGAACCACAGTTTCAGCAGCAGCATTGCTTTTAAACAGGTATTCCCGAACGAACGTGTTAGGTGGCCAGAATTTGTTGTCAAGAACAGTATCAAAAATCTCAGCTGGAACAGTTATTTTGAAAGAAGCTTTCTCCCGAGAGTAATTGAACCTGAATTTGTATACAGTTTTTTTTTGCAGATATAGTTAACCTAGTTTGGATATAGGACATTGCATCCGCTTCCGTTGCATCCGGCGCAAAACGCGAGGCAAAAATGGCTTTTTTAAAAGGAACAATAACTAGTAGTTTTGGGTTATTTTGATCTAAGCCGTTCAAACGAGAAGCAGAAACAGTGCTAACCCTTGGAGCAATATTTACTTCGTTATCACGAGTTATTTGATGCCCAGGTAACCAGGTAACACAGCTTGCTCAGGAACGCTTATTTCAGTTGGTTTCCCCAGATATCGCTCCAGATTGCCGGCTATTACTGGCCTGATCTATTGGTAAAGGAGCTGACGGTGAGGCAGACGGGTTAAGGTTTGCATCACCAATCCGTAAATCAGTTGATGACTCTGACGGTTTTTCACATAAAACTTTAAAATCCATAAAACATTGTTCATAGAACTTAAATTTCTCCATTAAAGCATGGAATTCCTTTCCAATCTCGGCAAAACCTTTTTTTGTTTGTGTAAAGAGTTTGTACATTGCAGTATCAGTTTGCTTGCAATCTTGACACGACCATCTTAGGCCTTTGTACTCATTCAAGGCATCGATTACCCTTGCCAGCAGCCCGACACACTTGCCATGAAACAGCTTGTCACAAAGCCAACAGGACACAACACGGCCCATTTCTTCTTTCCGCTTTGCAATACATGGATTGCGACCGCAGTTTATATTGTACACAGAAGGATCCATTGATATTGAAGCTCAGTGTAAATATCGGCAACAGTTTTGAGATCAGCTGAATTAACACAGTTTAAAGACGACTGCTGAGACTTTGTGATTAAAATCTTTTTACAGTTTTTGAGTCACTAAATTGTAAATGTTTTAATATCACGGTTGGAGCAGAGAGTCAAACATCAAGGCAACCCATATTGTGACTTAAACAATACTGCTAGCGACAACAGATGGCCGAAAACGCAAGCTGGCGTTACGCATGTCCATACAAGCGGGCCAATAGCAACGTTGCATCATAGGTGACCTTACGCGGAACCGCCGAGAATGCAAAGTATGCGAGTATTAGAATCGAATACTCGTGCGAACAAAACGACGAAGAGACCCGGAAGAACACCTGCACAGGTCAGCATGCGTCAGCAGGCCCATGACACCATTCCCCAGGAACACACCAGCGTCCGCAGAGCGCAGACTTAGGTTAAGAATAATTAGTATATAAGCTTTGTATTTAAAACTTCGAAATCAGTTGTTCAGTACTTGAGATGAGTTGATAGTTGATAGTTGATTTTTAATAACGTACCGTAATAAATCGTCTGCAATAAAAGCATCAAAGACCGGTTTCGTGTTCCGTGAAATATTAGGTCCGATAGGCGAGTGCAGGATTACGGAAAAATCCGCACAAAATTAGTGGCGCAGCCGGTTTTAACAACTAATCGAAGAAGTTGACGTCCTATGTGTACAACATCGCGTCCGTGAAAAGCTTCGTCCGCGAAGTATTGCACTTTTAGGCACATTAAAAAAACTAATAGTCCTTGGTATTCAATAAAATTCTTCCGCAAGATTAAGCCTTGTTGCATTATTTAATGTTGCTTACTGTTGGATGTGTGTTCAAGCACTGCTAACAGAGCCCGGGAGTTGTGTTCAGGCACCTAGGGTATTGCTATATTGGAGAGTAAAGAATCCTTGGTAAATTAACCTTTAAATGGATTTTTGCTTTTATTGCAATGTAAAGTAAAACGTCCTTTTCATCAGGAAGAAAACTAATAAGCGAAATTTTAGCCGCTCAAAATTATCCGCGAAAAAACATTTCGATTCATCAAAGCCGCCGCATCGGATATATAATTTAACGATCACAAGCACGATGGGTAGTACATGAAAAGCCATCTTCAATTTATTAAAATTCAAATGGAAGGAAATATTTAGCACAATTATAGAAAACTTAAAGCAAGAAGTATTCACTTACGAGCATTTAGGTGCTAGTTATTTTAGGCAATTGTGGGAAGTCTTAGAGTCATTTAATAAGAAAAGATCATTTTTAAATTAAGTTCGCAGTGAAGTAGTCGGTAAATCTCAAGAAAAGAAATTCGACATAGTACTTGAACATATAACAGAAAACGCAAGTGATAAATAGGGTAAAGCTTTTAAAAAAGAAATGGAAAAAATACAGTTTAGCAATAAACTGTTGAAATCGCAGAACAGGAAATTCAAAGACGGGTAAGCGTGTTCAGATACATCCGTAGAAGAGCAAAAATTAGAAAACGACTGACTAAAAGAACTTTTGGTAAAGGACAAATTTGGCGCAGGACAGTTAAACTTATTTAAAAAAAATAGACAAACGATCTCTGAACAAAAAGCAGAAATAGAGCAGTTGAAGGAGAGATTACGTCGTGCCAACCACGAAAATTGTAAAGTTGGTTGTCTTCAAATCTCTAAAAATAACGAATTAACAGTAAACAACGACCCGAACGGTAACACAACACCATTATCAAAAGACCTATTAGAATCTGGTATCGAAAGCTCAAAATGCAAATAGAATATTCACAGGAAAATTCAGTCCTTCGTTTACTCCACAGCCAACCCCCACACTAATACCACCACCACCGCTTCTACCCAAAGCAGGTCAAACACATAAGTTAAGACCGAAAACTGGTATGATGCAGAACAAACATACCAACTCAGATTCAAATTTTTCATCCGCGAGAGCTAATTTAGATAATTTCTGTCAATTTGGTGCTTACCACAAAAATTACAATAGTTGGGAGATAAAAGTCCCAAAGAGAGAGTTCCACACGTTGATAACATTCCAAAAGTAAATTAGTCCATTGCAGTCAGAGAATACAGTCGTCCGAGCCACACAAGTGTCTTTGTAAAGGATCTTATCTTTGGTAATAAGGAACCAATGTCCTATTATTGGATAGATTATTGGAAGAAAACAACAATAAGCACCAACGGCCTAAAAAGTCTAAATTGGGGCAGTTGAGTGCAAGACAAATAATGCATTCCAGCAAAATAATAAAGAACTGGAACGCAAGTCCAAAGTGAGTGAAGGAAAGTTGCGAAAGACGAAGACGTCAGCAGAAACTGAAGAGAGAAGACGGCAGCGGGGGAATGCGTCTGCAGCAGAGATATAACAACTAAAACCGCGCAAATAAACCAGAACTTGTAATCAATTAAAGGAAGCAAATGTGTTTAGTATTTCACTTACAGGATTACGACTTTAACATTTTAAAAATCTTAACAATTATTTCTAACAATTATATCTCAACAATCCCTTACATCTTCAAAGATAACATTAGTCATTGAAATGAAAACGGTAGTTGACACACTAGTGCCAATATTTTCAGGAACATCGTGTCCAGAGCTTCAAATAAAAGTTGATAAATTATGCAAGGGTGTCAATTGTTAAAGGGAGAAGTCTCACCTGGGGACAATTATGACCAAATAGGGGCGGATTTAGATAACATTAGGCAAGGTTCAAGTGAGCCAGTGGTCCTTTTTGATAGCAGAATAGAAAAATTATTAAAAGAGGCAAATGCATTTGTAAAAGAAACCTATGGACTAGATAATATGGAGGTATTTTTTAAGGATCTTGGGGTAAATGCCTTTATTAAAGGATTGCGAGACCGATCACTAGATCAAATGTAAGCCGCAAGAGTAAACGATTCCATTGGTCAGTTATTATACTTTGTCGAAAGAATCCAGTCAAGAATAGGATGCAAAGTAAACGAAATCAATTAAGAAGATGATCTGCTCAAAGAGAACAGCATTTGTAGTTTTTGCAAATAATTAAGACATTTTTATGCGCCCTGCAAGACAAGATTAGATAATCGTTATTGCGAAAAATGTAGCGTTTACGGTCTTGAAAGAGGAACGCTATGCGGTGAAGAGGAACGCCAGAAATTAAGTTGTAGTTTCTGTAAAAAAAAAACAGGGCCATTTAGCCGAAAATTGTCTAGAAATTTGCGAGAAATGTATTGCTACATATGTCGTTTTGGTGGCCACCTAGCTAACAAATTTTGCAGTATGAAGGCGAATAATTTTCCAACCCAGAATCCTAGTAGAGATAATTGCGATCAAACACAAAACCGAAACACTAATACGTACGACAATACAGGACAAGGCAGGTTTGACGACCGTCAAAACGTACCCAAAAATGGTCAAAGGGCTGTTAGAGTTGATAATAGGCAGTGCTACATATGTAAACAGTCAAGGCCAGGTAGGAAAATGAACTAGAGAAAAAAGAACTAAAAAATATGAATAGTAGCACAGAGGAAAAATCAAACTTATATTGTCGTCAGTCACAGTCGCTATTGGAACTGGGTATAAATAGAATTGAAGTCGGAGACTCGACTCGACAAAAAGAAAAAAAATAAGAAGGTTTCATTTTCTGAACAAGTTGAGTATACCTATCCAAGAGATGTTCATGAAATATCATATTCTACCGATTCATTCGTAAAGCAAAATTTTCACCAAAGGATGTTGTGTACTAGTCTACAAGAGTCGCTTTCAAAGGGTTTGGTTGTTTTAGAAAGAAAAACAATGGAATTGCATTTAAATAGAAAATTGAGTAAATCAGAGTCAATTAGGAAGAAAAGGCTGCTCAAAGACCCCAAACAAAAGCACTTTGACAGTTCAACCAATTCTTTGACCAAAGATGAGGGGTGTCGATCAGACGATGCATTTATAGTATTTCCGTGTGGACAAACTAAAAATGATAAATTAACTCTGCTTATCGATACAGGGGCAGACACTAGTTTGCTCAAATCTGAAGTCTTAAAAGAAGAAGTTGACAGGTCAGAGGATAAGCAATTAGTGGGAGCTTTCGGTGGTAGTATTAGTACAGAGGGAGCTGTAAGGGTATCTCACCAAGATAACAAAGCATAACATTTAAATATGCACGTACTTCCATTTGGTAGCAAAATACAGGTCAGAGGGTAAGCAATTAGGGGGAGCATTCGGTGGTAGTATTTGTACAGACGGAGCTGTAAGGATATCTCACCAAAATAACAATCCACTAAATTTTAATATGCACGTACTTCCATTTGGTAGCAAAATACCAGCAGATGGACTTTTGGGTAGAGATGAACTGTGGATCCGTTCAGTTACGAATGGAGTAAATTCATTCAAATAGCAAGGAAATTGCAAGATTACCACTTTGTTCAGAGCAAGTGACTAGAAGGATATGCGTAGTTGAGTCAATTACTATAAACACTAGAAATTCAAAAGTAATTCCAATAAAAGTTAACATCGAATCAGAAGATATAATAGTACATAAGCAAGAAATTTTGCAAGGAGTATATGTTGGAAACGTAATAACAAGAGTTAAAAAAGGAAAGGGATTTGTACCAATTCTGAATACAAGCAGAAAAAATATAAAATTTTGACAGCTTAAGGAGCTAAGTAGCACTCTTATTAGGGATTATGAAGAGTTAGGGAAAACAGGGATAAATTTTGTTAAAAAAGATGACAAAACGAATGATCGTTTTCAATTGATCATGGAAACAGTACGTTTAGATAATAATTTAAACGAAGAAGAGTTCAAATCTATTAAGAGCACATTCCGAGAATATTCTGATATTTTGCACTTGAGTGAGGACAAGCTTTCATATACGACAGTTCTTAAACACGAAATTGCAACAGAGCCAGGGCATCCACCAGTTAATATTATTTATTTATTTCGTCTATGAATTTCAATAATTCTTACAGACTAGCAAAAAAACCTTAAAGATAAAAAAACCTAAATATAAAAATTTAATGGCGACATGACATAAGGCACAAATGACATAAGTCACAAAAAAAAAAATGACATAAGGCCCAAAAAATAAAACCCAAAATTTTATGACATAAGGCCAAAGAAAAAAATGACATAAGTCCCAAAAAAAATTACACAAGACCCAAAAATTTCATGACGAAATTGTGCCTTATGTCATATGACATTAAACCCAATTTTAATTTTTAAAAATTTTTGGGACTTATGTCATATGAGATAAGGCCCAAAAAAAATGTCACAAGGCCCAAAATATTAAATTCGAGTTTTTGTGTAACTTTGACCGCCGATATTTCGCAAATGCGGTCTTTCATATGACATAAGGCCCAATTTCGTTATTTAATATTTTAGGCCTTGAGCCATTTTTCTTTTTTGGGCCTTATGGCATAATGAAATAAGACCCAAATATTTTTATGACATAAAACCCAATTTTTTGGGCCTTATGTCATATGCCATAAAACCCAATTTTGTATGGAAATTTTTTGGGCCTAATGTCATTTTTTTTGTGACTTATGTCATTTGTACCTTATGTCATGTCCCCGAATTTAATACACACTTAAGCTTAGCTTTGGAGTACGAGAAATCAATTTCACAATGGGAATGTATGCAATTTATTAGTTTCTGAGCTCTATAAATAGACGCATTCAACGCATAATTTGTTTGGCAGAGGCCTAAATAAAAGATTTCATGATACCTAAGGGTTCTCCTAGGGATATTGAAATTTATTAATTGAAGCAATGAAGGGCAATCAATCCTTCCTGCGGCTAAATCAGATACGAATAATATGGAATTAATTTTTCTTCTAGTGTCTAAGGTTTTTAACCCAATAAGCTGACATCGAATCACGTAGGTGGGGAAAAAAGCGCGAAACTTAAAGTACGAAGAGCTAATCGCAAAAACGATTTTTGTACTCGTTCAATTCGGGCAATATCATTCGAATAGAATGGACACCAAATTAGCGAAGCATACTCAAGTTTGGAACGGACCATAGATGTATATAAGGCCTTGAATGTATATGGGTTCTTAAAATGTGCACTATTTCGCCGAATAAAAGAATGCATCGCATAAGATTTTGCAATGACGTTTGAAAGATAAATTTGGTATCAAAAACGACACCAAGATCTTTAACGGTTTCAGCCTTTTTTAAAGCGACTGATCCTAAAGAATAAGAAGATGTAATATGGTTTTCGAATTTACTGAAAACGGAATAGGAACATTTATTACGGTAAGGTAAAGGTAGTTATTTAAGCACCACTCATTGGCTAAATCAATATCACTTTTCAAAGTCGAGACATCAAACTGAGATTCAATTTGCCTGAATAATTTGAGGTCATCAGCAAACAAAAGGCATTGACTACGTTTAAGTGTGTAGGTTATGTCATTAATAAAAAGAATGAATAAGAGCGGAGCAAGTATACTACCCTGTGGTACACCAGAGGTAGCAGTAAATGAGTATGAATTAACATTATTTAAGGAAACATATGAAATTCTATTTGTCAAATAGGAATTAAACCATTTTAGCATATTGGAGTGGAATCCAAAGCTAGCTGGTTTCATAAGAAGATGAGAATGTGGTACTTTATCAAAGGCTTTCGAGAAATCCATATAAACCACATCGACCTGACTTCCTTTTGAAAAGGAAGAAATGCAAAATTCAGTGAAAAGGCAAAGGTTAGAAACAGTTGACCGACCCGGAATGAAACTATGTTGGCAAGGAGTTATAACTCCTTTTACGGCAAAAAAATATTTTTTCTTTTACGATAGTCTCAAACAACTTGCTAATGTTAGAGAGCTTCGATATAGGGCGATAGTTGGAGACATTATTTTTATTACCAGATTTATGCACTGGCGTTATAAAGGCAACTTTCCAGTCATCAATGAAGACTCCTAACTTCAATGACATATTAAACAATGACAAAAGCGGTTCGACAATAGCATAAGCACAATTTTTAAATAAAATGCTTGAAAAGCCATCAATAGTGGTATTCAAGCAACAGTGCAAATCGCAGTGTGCAATATTTGCACTGCTTTTTTTGTACGCAATTTGACAAGTGCAAATATTGCACACTGCGTTTGCACTGTTGCTTGAATACCACTAATGTCTGATTTACAGGAATTTTTTTTTTTTTAATTTTGCAATCCCATTCAAAACATCTGCAGAATTTAATTCGAGCCAGCCGAAGCCAACCAAATTACTAGAACCAATTCCATTAGGACTTGGATTGATTTGACGTTCATAATTTGATTTGAAGAAATCAGCAAATAGATTACTTGAATCCGATAAGGAAGTCGAAACTCTATCACCGAGAAACATCGAGGAAGGACTGTGAGAGCTCTTTCTTTTAGAATTAATATAGTTCCAAAATGTTTTTAGATTAGAGTTAATTTTATCCTTGTATTTAGCTATATACATTTTAAAAAGATATTTATCCAAAAAGATCTCCTTCGCGATTACTACCTCGTCGTGGTGAGGGGGCCCAGTACGTGTGATGAATCTCCGAGCGATGCCGGATAGGGCCACCCATACCGGTAAGGTCGAAGAGGAGCACCGAAGCTAAAAGTAATCAGGGCAACTTTCAGGAACAAGGCCCCATGGTCGAGCATGCAGACGAATCAATTCATGTCAGAGAAAACTGTAAACAATCCCCGATGCGTTTCAGCTACTGTTACAGCAGCTGGAACGCATCAAACGGCACGACCCGGAACAACGATTGGTTTTGACGCCACGGAGCTGGTGGCTGGGGTATTGCAAGACCTGAACAAGGGGAGTGAAATCCCACTGAAATGGCTCTTTCGCCAATGCCTCAGCCATCTTCCGCCCCACTTAAACCCTGGCTAGGTCTCAAAGTACGTTCAAAGCTTGTCGCCATTAAGTTGGTGGTGTAGGTTTAGTTGACTATGTCCTAATTAGCGCTGGTCTGGCTCTGAGCACACGACCCCATAAGGGCGTGTGCAAACCCTCGCATGGCCTCCCTGATTGCATAGATAACCATGGGACCATTAAGGCGACTACACAACAAGTGGAGATAGCGGCTTTGAGTTGGGGCCCATATAGAATGAACACAAATTCAAAAACAAACAAAACAACTTCCGAGTCCAACCCTTCAGGGGGACTCAAACCCAACTCTCTTGGGATGGGTATAAAGCCAAATATGTCCAACCCATCAGGGGGACAACACAAAGCTGCACCTAGCGGCATTAAAAAATCGGGCCCTCCACACCCTAAGGGTAGGATGGTCCGTACTCAAATCATGAGGCAAAGCGCTGTTTCCCGCACCGCACCGGTAAAGGGCAGCGACGCTGCCTCGTCTTCGAGGAGCACCAATGCCAAGGCAAATGAGCTTAGCACTGATGCCACCCCTGCCCAAGCGCCCCTCAGTTCAGCAGTTTCCTCGGCAAATAAGCCGGCTCCTGCGCAGACTGGGGACGCGGCCGGCACCAGTTCCACGGGAAACAAAGCTCGGAACGCCTCAACACGGGCGTACAGGACCCGCAGGGCCGCCTTGCGGATCCTAGCAAAATTTGAGCATTCTGCTGCGGAATTCTTAACGGAAACGGATAAGGCATCCATTGAATGGGCCAAGAAAAATGCCGATGCTCGTCCGGAGAGTATGCCACCTGCTACAGGGGCAACTCGAAAGCGAGAAAGGTCGGCAGACACCTCCGCTTCTACCAAAACTCAGATTGGTAAAAAACCGAGGCTTACAGCCCCCAAGCCGAATACGGCCCGCCCCTATAATGAGATAGCGAAAAGCTCTCTCATATGGGCTATAATAGACGCCAGCAACAGCGACGGAACCATCTCTCCGGCTAACTGGAAGTTGGTTGAACTCGCGCTGCTGCGCGTCTATAGCAAGGTTGTCCTTACCCATCCCGGCCCTTCACCAGTCTGCAGAGATGCAGGTTGGTACCAAGGGCACGTGAAATTGATAGCATGTGCGGATCAACGCTCAGCGGATCTATACAAGCTAGCCATCTCCGAAGTGGGAGAGGTCTGGCCCGGCGCTAACCTTCAAGCGGTTGCAAGGGACCAGATTCCAAGCCGTCCGAGATCTAAGGCTTGGCTTCCACTTGAGCCATCGTCGCCGGAGGAGATTCTCCAACTGCTGAGGCTCAGCAATCTTGACCTCCCAACCCACGATTGGAAGGTGGTGAAGTTTGAAGAGCCCAGCGGAAGCTTGCGTGAGGTACTCGTCGTGTTAAATGAAGAGTCCCTTGCGCCATTGCAGGAGAGGAAGTGTGTGGTCAACTACGGCTTCGGGTCGACCACCCTTCGCATCTACAAGGGCTACCAAGCGAGCAACGCGGCAAGCGGCTCAGTATCTGCTCCCTCTGCACCTGCGGAGGGAACTACGGGCCCACCCGATCAGACGGGGGACCCGGCGGAGAAAGAGGCGGTCCTACACTCCGATGACGGATGTAGCACGGTCTCGACCTCCGAAATAGTTGGGGATTTCTTCGACCTTGCTCTGACTTCAGAGCAAGAAGAAGCCCCTCTGTCTTCCGGGAAGGAGGACCTGGAACAGACCGTCATCTGCCTGCACAAGGATGGTGAAGGTGGTGCAAATTAACCTTCACCATTCCAAAGCAGCATCGGCAGCCCTACTCCTCCGTCTGAACGAAACAGGGGAGGACATTTGCTTAATCCAAGAACCTTGGATCTACCAGGAGCGGGTTTGTGGATTAAACCTTCCAGGGTATACCCTGATATCACCTGATACAGGTAAAATACGGGCATGTATCCTAATTAAGAACACCATTAACAGTATCGTCCTCAGCAGGTTCTGCGACAGCGACAACGCATGCATAGCGGTCGGTATAAGGGGCTCACCAGTGTGGATAGCGTCAAGATATATGGCGCACGATCACGGGCCGAGCCCACCCAGCAGCCTAGTAAGGACCCTAACGACGGAAGCAAATGGGAAGCACATCCCCATCATCATAGGGGCGGATGCCAACTCACATCACCAGGTGTGGGGCAGCACCGACACAAACAAAAGAGGTGTGTCACTGCTTGATTTTATTCTAGGCACTAAGCTCACTTTTGTCAACGTAGGTGTAGAACCTACATTTGTTACCAGTAATCGATGCGAAGTCATTGACCTCACACTTATTAGTGAGAGGGCGTCCAGGCTCGTTCGGCAGTGGAAGGTCTCTACAAACTGCTCACTGTCGGACCATAGATACATTACCTTTCTTATTGCGGGATTGGACCTTAAAGCTCCAACAACGTTTATAAATAGGAAACACACTAATTGGGAGACGTTTCACAACTTCTTAGAAGTCAAACTTGAAACGGTGCCTCCACCTATCCAAGACATACAAAGCTTGGACGGAGCGGTTAGCACCTTCACAACGGCCTACTCGGCCGCAGCTTAATTTGCATGCAACCCAACGAAATTTCGGGGTAAATCTAAACCTCCTTAGTGGAATGCGGATATTGCAAACCTAAGGAAAAATTGCAGGAAGTGCTTCAACGAAGCTAAAGTATCATCGGATTGGCAACACTATAAGGAGAGCCTCCGCATCTTCAAATATGCAGTAAGGAAAGCGAAGCGATCGTCATGGAGGTCCTTTTGTGACGGAATGGAAGGTATCTCGGAAACGAACCGACTACGCAAAATCCTAAGCTCCTCGCCGAGGCATCCAGGAGAAATTCAAAGGGAGGATGGGACTTGGATCTATACTCCCTCAGAAACGCTGGAAATCCTTCTGGACGCTCATTTTCCAGGAAGCTATTCAGAAACCGATAACGGATCTCTTCTCACTCCTGAGACCTCTTATCATTCCCTAAGATGGAAGGTAAGAACCAATCAGGTGCAATGGGCAATAAAATCCGTCGCACCATATAAATCCCCCGGCCCGGACGGAATCGTACCAGCTGACCTGCAGCGCTCGTTTGCGTGGGCGATCCCTTGGCTTACGGAGATTTATAACGCCTGCTTAAGGCTCTCCTATATTCCGGCCAACTGGCGGGAATATCGGGTCGTCTTCATCCCCAAGGCGGGAAAAGCAAGCCACACAAAGCCAAAGGACTACCGTCCCATAAGCCTATCCTCCTTTCTTTTGAAAACGTTCGAGAGGATTCTGGCCCATTTTATTAAAGATACCATTGGTATTGACAGACTATCGGGCTCACAGCACGCCTACAATAAAGGCAAGTCGGTTAAGACAGCCATACACAATTTGACACAAAAAATTGAAAAATCACTCTATTACAAGGAGTACACGCTAGCCGCGTTCCTTGATATAGAGGGGGCTTTCAACAATGTCTGCTCTCAAGCTATTGTATCAGCACTATCCCATTTAGGGGTCGATGACTATATTAATAGCTTAGTGAACAGCCCGTTAATCAATAGAAAGATTACGTCATATTTGGGAAATACACGGGTTAGCAGGAAGGTGGTAAGAGGAACGCCCCAAGGAGGAGTCCTCTCCCCACTTCTCTGGAACCTAGTCGTAAACTCTATGCTAATGGAACTCGATTCCATCGGATGTGATGTCACAGCGTATGCAGATGACATTGTCATATCCGTCTCTGGCAAACATCTGGACATCATATCAAATCTGATGTCCCAGCATCTTAAGACACTCTGCCGCTGGAGTGGAGAGTGTGGCCTGGGGATTATTCCCAGCAAAACTGAAATAGTACTCTTCACAAGGAGATACAAGATTCCTGCCTTTAACCAAAGACTATTAAACTAACAAGATGTCTCGCGCCCATACAAACGAATGTCCATAGAAAATTTTTGCTATGGCACTATCATAATGCCAGGCATGAGAAGCGTGAGAGAGCAAAGCTAAAAATGTTCTCTCAATTCTGTTCTTTAAATTTGGTCTCTTATTTTACGCTCTCGTTTCGTATGTATGTTGATTGACTCATTTGCTGTTTGGCTGGCCAAGCGTTGACATCGTACGCGAACTATTTAAGTTGTATGCAAAAAACCGTTCCGTTCTTTGCCATTTTCCGTTGAGATTTTGAATTTCGTTGCTTTCAAAGATTTTCGATTCGTATTTTGATTTGCATTGTTCTTCGTTGGCTTTTGCTGTTGTCGTTGCGTTTATTTTCCATTGATTAACTTAGGGTGTTTTTTACCTTTGTTTAATTATAACTTGGCTTGATTGAAATCGTTCAGTTTTCGGTACTCACTTAATTAAAATAGTTATGAGTGACCCAAAGACAAAGCCGAAATCGAGGTGTCAGAAAAGCGGCAAGCGATGCATCCTTCCGCACTGTCAAAAGTCTATACGTGATTTTCCAAATTTAAGGGTTTTCAAGTTTCCATGCTTTGAGAGTCCCCTGTTTATGCAGTGGGTCCAAAAATGCAATCTTAGCGAGGACTTCATTGCTAACTGCTCCAGTCTTTTTCTCTGTGGAGACCATTTTTCTCAAGATGTAATAGGGAAAAAATTTTTAAAACGTGGTGCCGTTCCAGAGCTGTATTTAAAAGAAAGAAATGAAGCATCTGGTCATGGCTACGCTGATGACATAGAAATTGATTTAAATCTTCTCAAGTCCCCACCACAAAAAAGGAAGCGCTCAGAATCGCCTGTGGGAGTTTGCTCACAATGTCATAAAAGCACCACAACTCTGAAATACTACCAAAAAAAATTTTTTTCGATTCAAAAGTACGCTGATGTAAAAAAAAAATCAGGTTAACGAGCTTAAAAAAGAAAATGCAAATTTGAGAAAAAGAATTATGCGCCTTAAAAAGTAAACAAAAAATATCTTGGACACAACATCTTGATAAAATGACTTTGCATGACAATGAAAAAATCCTTTTAAATATGCTAGTTAAAGAAAAAAAGGGATGCAGCACTAGATGGGATACCACGGAGAAGCTTTTTGCACAAGCAATTTTTTATAGATCCACTTCGACGTATAATTTTCTAAGAGACTCCTTAAAATTACATCTTCCGAGTCCCGCTTCGTTGTTCAGGTGGAATAATATAAAAAAGTTGCAGCCTGGTGATAACGAGTGCCTTTATGCAGCGCTCACCGAAATTAGCAAAGGTATGAATTCCTCTGATAGAGAATGCGTTCTTGCCTGTGATGAGGTCGCAATCAAGCGAAGCCTTACTTACAATTCATCTGTTGATGTGATCGATGGATTAGCTGATGTAATTGAACGTTCAAACCATATGGGAAGTCATATTTGCATCTTCGTTTTGCGCGGCATTTTCCGAAATTGGAAATTTGTCCTTAACTATTTTGTGCCCGAAACAAACATCAAAGGAGAAGATTTAAAAAAACTTATTTTCAAAAACCTGGGAATATCAAAAAAAGTCGGCTTGAATATCAGGGCAGCGGTTTTCGACCAAGGAGGAAATAATCGAAAATGCGCAAAAGAGCTTGGTGTAACAACAAAAAATCCCTATTTTTATTATGAAAACGAAAAAATTTTTTTACTCTATGACGTTCCGCACCTTTTTAAATCCCTTAGAAACTCTTTCCTTAACGCAAACTTTCAAACCCCTGATGGGTTAGTCAGTTTCGATGTTGTTAAAGAACTTTACGATATAGAAAAGGGTAACGTAACAAAAATGACAAAATTAACGAAAAGCCACGTTGAGCCTACAAGATTCGAGCGAATGCGAGTTTGTCTAGCGACTCAGACTTTTAGCCACACTGTTGCTGCTGCAATTAAAACATGTGTTGAAAACAAACAATTCCAACGAAATACTTTAAAATGTGCAATGTCAACAGCAGAATTTATTCAAAAAGTTAACGACTATTTCGATTGTTTGAATAGCCCCGTTTTAAATGATAGAAATCCTCTTAGATCCGGTTTGCAAATTGACAACCTAATTTGGCAAAAAATGAAAAAGTTGCAGGCTTATTTCCAGGACGTAAATACCCTTGGCAACGCCATTTTTTGCATTGAAGGCTTACTGCAATCTACCGAAGGGATTTTCCAACTAACTTCAGCTCTTTTGAAAAGCAACTCATCTAACTTTTTTGTGTTAACTGGGCGACTTAACCAAGATCACGTTGAAAATTTATTTGCATGCGTTCGCGCTAAAGGGGGCAACTGCCGGAACCCTTCTGTGCATGAGTTTAACGTGATCATTGCAAAGTTGCTTTCGCTAAGTCTATTTAAATTTACAAATAAGGCTAATTGTGAAGCAGATAATGACATTATGCTTCCAGTCGAATTTGACTCAATTATTTATGAGTCCAATGACAATGCGAAAGAAAAAGAAACTCCAAATATTGCATTATCTATTGCATTGACTATTGATGTTGTTTGTGTGTCTGAGACGTGGTTTAAAACTGAAGTTACCGATGAGATGTATGCTTTATGTAATTATAAAATAATGAGGAATGACAGGAAAACGGGGTTGCGGGGTGGGGGTATAGCTATTTATTGCAAAAAAAGTCTGAACTGTACAGTAGTAAAAGCCTCTGAAAGCTCTGACTCTGTAGAATATCTGTGCGTCGAGATAGGTGACTCTCTCAGTAAAATTTTGTTAGTCTGTGTTTACAACCCTCATAAATGTAATGATCTAACGGATTTATTTGATACAATAAGCGAATTCAACTTATGCTATGAGCATGTTATAATATGCGGAGACTTTAATGTTGACCTTTTAATGAGTGACTCAAATGCATCTACCTTAAGGGATCTCGTAAGCTCAATTGGTTTCAGTATTTTAAATAACTCTCCTACACGTTTTGCTCCAAGCAATAGACCAAGTTTACTTGACATAATATGTGTCTCTGAATTGAACAATATCCTCCACTACGAGCAGCTTTCAATGCCAGGAATATCTGATCATGATATGTTGTATATGAGCTACAATATAAATTTCAAGCAAAAAGCTGATGATAACTCTTTCACTTTTCGTGACTTCAAGAGTGTGAATCTTTGTGATTTAGCTAGGGATGCATGTGCCATAGACTGGAATCAATGTTGGTTCTTTCCGGACATTGATTCTAAAGTAGAATACTTTAATGTTTCAGTAAACTATCTGTTTAATAATCATGTTCCTATTAAAAATATATCGAGTAAAAAGCGACAACAGCCATGGTTCACACTTGAAGTTAAGCATGCCATCGGTGTAAGAAGTAAATTGTATACTGATTGGAAGAAATTTCCAACCAGCTACAACTGGGATAGGTATAGAGTTGCGAGAAATCGAGTCACTCTGATAACTAGGAATGCCAAGAGGAGGTTTTACCAAACCAAACTAAATTCTGATTTACCCAGCAAGTTGCTGTGGAGAAATCTGAGAAGCATTGGTGTTAGTGGGAAATCTGAGTCTTCTTGTTCCTTGAATGTGGATCTCATGAATGACTACTTTCTTTCATCTAATGTTGACAGTCAAAATAATAACTTTGTATTGAACGATAACACCTTATTCAACGGTGATGATGAGTTCTGCTTTAGATGTCTTCACGAGTCTGAAGTACTCCGATGTATATTTGCTATAAAATCCAATGCAATAGGTGAAGATATGATGAGTCTACGTTTTCTTAAAATGATATTGCCATTTGTAATTTCAATAGTAACACACATTTTCAACTATGCCATAACAACATCACAATTTCCCAGCATATGGAAAATTGCAAAAGTTATTCCTATAGCAAAAAACAGCTCTTCAAAAACACCAAAGGATTTTCGTCCAATAAGTATTCTGCCCGTGCTTTCGAAAGTGTTTGAGAAGTGTCTATCGATACAAATTGTGGAGTTCATGAACGCAAACAATCTTTTATCTGAACACCAATCTGGCTACAGATCCCATCACAGTTGCTCTACAGCTACTTTAAAAATATTAGAAGATATTCGGCCAGCATTTGATAAAGGTGAACTTACAATTTTAGTGTTACTTGATTTCTCGAAAGCATTTGATACTGTTAATCATGAATTTCTTCTTCAAAAACTTAAGCACTATTTTGGTTTCAATTCCACTGCGCTGTGCTTGCTACGAAGCTACCTTAACGAAAGGTTACAGATGGTTAGTGTAGGGAATCAATATTCTGCGCTTAAAAATGTCATATCTGGAGTCCCGCAGGGATCCATATTGGGTCCCATTTTGTTCAGCATTTTCATAAATGATATTGTGTACAATTGTAAGAATGTCTCAATTCATTTGTATGCCGATGATGCTCAAGTTTATTTGTCTAGACCAATAGGGCTCTCGGAAGACCTTCTATTTCGAGTGAATGAAGACTTACAGTCAATTCAAGCGTGGGCTCAAATAAATGTTCTAAATTTAAATATTTCTAAAACTAAAGCTTTACTCATTTCCCATCATTCACAAAGCTTGGACAACATTCCTAATGTTATTATTGGTACCACATCTGTGAATTATGAGTCGTGCGTCACGAGTCTTGGCTTTAAGGTGAGCTCTCGACTCTCTTGTTCTGAACATGTGAACGAAACCGTCAAAAAATGTTATTATGTGCTCAGAAAACTATGGAACACTGCACATTTTGTTCCACTTGAAATAAAAATGAAACTAGTAAAAACATTAATTCTACCTCTTATTACGTATGGAGCGAATGTGTATGGAAACCTAGACTCACAATCTATGAAGAAGCTCCAACTTCTGATTAATAATTCTGCACGTTTCGTGTTTAACAGAAGAAAATACGACCATATTTCGGTGTTTGCCACTCAAATTTTAAATCGCAGTTTACCCTCTTACCTCAATCTTCGCAACATTTTGTTCCTTCACAAATTAATTTATACCAAATGTCCTCAATACCTGTATAGAAATCTAGTCTTCTCACAATCTGCTCGCACATGCAACATCATAGTCCCTACGTTTAATTATATGTCTACGTCCAGAATGTTCTTTGTTAGTGTTGTCAAGATTTGGAATGCATTACCAAATAATGTTAAATCTGAAATAAATTTTAGGTACTTCAAGTTGGCAGTAAATGAGCTTTTTAATTAATAAATTAATTTATCTTCATCTATCCTATTCTTTCTATTCAATTCTTTCTTACTCAACTTTCCTATTCTTCCACACTCTTCCTACTTTTTCATATAATAAATAAAAGTATTATTTAAATTCGAATTCATTAAATTAATATTTTACTACCACCGTTTAAGAATAAGTGCTAGAATTAAGTTTTAATTTTAAGCATTAATGATGTTAATCTAATACTATAGAAGTACAATAGGAGACTTAAGTCTTACATGTACAATGAATTGAATAAATTGAAATTGAAATTGAAATTATCTCTCAACAATCTTGTTAAAGATAATGAAGCCTACTTTGACACCAATATGGACAATTTTACATCTCTCGAAATACCTGTGGAATTAACCTCCAGTAGATATTTTGTTGGTTACATTGCGAGGGCTTTGAATTGCCCGAATTGCAAAAAAACAATATTAAAAGAAACTGAACTTTTGACTTCTCCTTCAGAAAGGTTTATAAATGAAAAAAAAATACTCCGGCCCAACCGACTTTGGAAAGCTATGTGCTCCGTCTGACATATTTTTTGAAATCAGTAAAATACATATTAAGGCTTTTGAATATATTTTTAAGGAGAACAAAAAACAAAAAAATATAAAACAATACATAATGCAACAATGCATAAAATGTACTTCTGAAAGCAATTTTTCAAAGTGATTCGACGAAACCGATGATTGTTATAATCATAAATTATCTCTTTTAGACAAACTAATTACCGTTTTATTATTCAAACACTGCCAGTGGACTGTTGCTGAAGATAAACGTAAGCGTGAAGCAAAGCTAAGCATTCTTAAGCACAAATAGGCAAAACGTTGAGCTAAGAAGGCAATGTGCTGAGAAAATTTAATAAACACTACCTGTACCGGCGCACGTTGCCACGGCAAAAATAGAAAGTTAAATTAAAGGAACATTATCATGTATGTTTCATTCATTAATAAAATTCTCAAAAACACAAAAAAAAAAAAAAACAATAAAATTCTCAAAAACAAAAACAAAAAAATTTTAAATTCTCTAAGACAACAAAAAACATTTAAAATTTCTCACAAACACAAAAAAAAATTCGTAAAAACACAAAAAATAGGTCCATTATCCCCCTCTAAACATTGCTCAATCGTTTTGCACATGTCAGTTTTTGATAGATACCAAAATTTTGAGCCGCCGCACAGTGGTTCAGAATTTCAGTGGGTCGGCCAAAAATGCCCAATGTTGATGTCCAAATATGCAAAATTAAGGTATGCTAGTTGATTAATAATAATTGTGGGCGTGGTTGATAAACAAACATTGCACTTTTTGATATCCTTAAAACCGTGTTCAAAATCTAATATTTGGACTATTTTAGTAGCTCACATCTTACACAAAAATGGCTGTAGAAACTCGTTTTTTTTTTTTTAAATAAATATATGACTGATGTCGTTTGATAATAATTATTAAAAAATATTATGCAGTAAATAAAATTATTTTTATAATATTTTTTTTGAAGCTCCAATTTTATACGATTTTCTTATTTTGCAAGATTACAACTTGTTTGCATCAAAAATCTTCAAAACAAAATTACATTTATTGGAAAGCCAAAACAATTTTCTTTTCAAAAATGTATACTTTATTGCCAACAACTGCCAACATCATTGTGAAACTTTCCGTTATACCAAAAAAGAGGGTGCATTCCGCATGCACGAATATAAAAGGGTCTGTTACAAAATCACAAAAACTGCTCTAAAATCGAAGTCCTTCAAGATATTTTGGTAAAATTTGTTATTTGAACATGTGTAAAGGCAAGTAATATGATTTCAAAAAATTGGAAAAGTGGGCGGTTTTCATAAAGGCGAAATGGCGAAAAAATTATATAATTGTCTCTATTGGTTCAAAAGTTACAGATTTTTGACCGACCTAACCTCAGTCTGAACCACTGTACGCCGGTAGCCTGAATCTGAACGTCTTTTCTCTCCATACATCGTCTGAAAAGCCCGAGGTTCCCTCTTTCCAAAATTCTGAAAAAACTCCCACATTTTTTTTCCTAACGATCTTTCAAATTCAGCTTGAACACCCTAACATTTCAACAAAAAGAAAAAAGTTTTTGCCCTGCTATTGGGGAAAACACGATAGAAAAACTTGATTTAACAAAAAAATTATTTTTTTAAAAAGTCCTAGATAAATTTTTTTTAAACTAGGCTTTATTGAGTAAGGTAACTGACCCAAATAAGGCCATGCTAACGCCTTTTGCCATAGAGGCGAAAATTGGTTCAACTTAGAGAGAGTTTGGATCTAAATCACTTTTATTTAATCTTTTCTTTATTTTATAAATTGTCCTTTATTTGCCATATTATATTGCCATGTCTAAATAAGGCCCAATGCCGATTGCCTCAAAAACGTGCGAACAAATAAAGAAAAAGTTAAAAATATTATCTGATTTCATTGTAGTTGATGTTTGAGATAGAAATTAAAATATAGAATCTGCACAGCACTTCTTATATATGTTAAAATAATATTTTTAAGACTCAACGTTGTATATTCAAGTGCAGGTACAAGGCATTATCGATAATAATTTTGTAAACTTGCTGCCCATTGCAGTGAAAGGCTTTCTTTCTCATTGTTTTTAACTGCTTGGTATATTAAGGTCCATTAAGGGCCTGCAAAAAAATTTTTTTTTATGAACCAGTTGCAACGTGGCAATTGTGGGCCTTATTAAGACCACTCAATATAATTTCTTCCACAACGTTTAATTCGGAATACAACAAAGCCAGGGTTTTTCTCCCAACCTTTTCATTTTGAATAAAGTCCGAATTTCGGTATGGCAATCAAGACTTTACAAAATTATCAACAACTTTTAGAAAAACGTTGTTCTTCTCACGCAAAATTAGATCAAACACCTTATTTTTACTTCTTCCGACTTTGTTGGAAGATTACTATTCAATCAGCTACGCAATCGAAGCAATTTTTGTTGCTTTGTGAAGTAAATATAAACGCTTTAGAATATGCCAAAAATATTTATCCTGGGAGTGCTAGAAATATGTTTCCTGAAATTTGGGCTTTATAAAGGCGTTGGCCTTATTTGGCTGAACCACCTTGCAATACCTCATACCACGTTTTTGTGGTACATGGAATAGATCAGTGCCCGTCTATGGCGAACCGTGATTAACAAGCCAAGTTAGAATTAAACAAAGGTAAAAACATCCTAAGTCAATCAACGGAAAATAAACGCAACAACAACAGCAACAACAGCAAAAACGCAAAAGCCAACGATAGCAATGCAAATCAAAATACGAATCGAAAATCTTTGAAAGCAACGAAATTCAAAATCTCAACGCTTGGCCAGCCAAACAGCAAATAATTCAATCAACATACATATGCATGTATGTATGAAACGAGAGCGTAAAATAAGAGACCAAATTTAAAGAACAGAATTGAGAGAACATTTTTAGCTTTGCTCTCTCACGCTTCTCATGTCTGGCATTATGATAGTGCCATAGCAAAAATTTTCTATGGACATTCGTTTGTATGGGCGCGAGACATCTTGTTAGTTTAATAGTCTTTGCTTTAACCTACCAAAACTAAACGGGGTTACTTTAAGACTAAGCAGCCAAGTCAAATACTTGGGGCTTACACTTGACTGCAAACTTCTATGGAGAGAGAACACCATGGAAAGAGCAAAGAAAGCGTTATGCGCCCTATACTGCTGTAGGAGAGCAATAGGTGCAAAATGGGGGTTGTCCCCCAAGTCAATATTATGGATTTACCAGGCAGTAGTGGAACCTATTCTCCTATACGGCTCAACCTGTTGGTGGCCAGTAGCAGAGAAAGATTCTTATCTGCTATCCCTGGACAAAGTCAGGAGACAGTCCGCTCTATTGATAACAAGGGCGCTAAGGACTACTGCAAAGAAGACACTATTTACGCTTCTATGTAACTACCCCAACTGATATCGACTACTGCACGCCCTCGCTCTGCTTGGAACGAAGGTTCAAGCAGGGCGGAGTGGTGCGATGGTATCAATATCAGCGGGGACTCAATTCAAATATATACCGACGGCTCCAAACTCAACGCTAGGGTTGGATGCGGTATTTACTCCAGCAGCTTAAACATTAAGCTAGCCCTCCGCCTACCGGACCACTGCAGCGTCTTTCAGGCAGAGGTCATGCCAATCAACCATGCCGTCTGGCTGCTCATGTGTAATGAAATATTTGGCAGGAATATTTACATCTTCACCGACAGCCAGGCGGCCATCAAATCCCTGGATGGGGTCGAATCCACATCCAAGCTAGTTCGCGAATGCCGGACATCTCTTAACGAGATAGCGGGACATTCCACGGTTTCCCTTCTTTGGGTACCGGGACACAGGGACATTGAAGGAAATTGCGAGGCAGACGAATTGGCTAAAATGGGTACATTGCTATCGGATGTCTCCTTTTCCAACATCGGAGTTCCACTGGCAACAGTAAAACTTCTCATCAAAGAAAAGTACTTAATCCTAGCAAACGAGCGATGGGTTACTGAAGACTCCTGCTGGGTTGCTAGACAAACCTGGCCGTCTTTGAACAGGAGACGGTCCAGAGAGCTAATAAGTCTAAGCAGCGTCTCCATCCACCAGACGGTGGCAATACTCACCGGTCACTGCCTATTCGGCAGACACGCTGCAAGACTAGGTGTGCCGAATAATGACTTTTGCCGGAGTTGTCGCTCAGAAGAGGAAGAGGAATCTGTCTTTCACCTTATGTGCCAATGCCCGGCCCTGGCAAGAAGAAGACGGTCTCTCCTTGGGTACTCCTTCTTCATCAGTCTCACCCAGCTGTCCGAATTGAAAGTCAAGGATATCGCTCGGTTCATTAGGAAGTCAAATTGGCTTCCCCACTAGATGTGTAAGGGGAGTGTCGTGACATTCTTGTGGTACCACAACGGGCCAACCTATTGTGCCTACGTGAGCAAGCAGCTGCCACTTCTACCTACCTACCTACCTTATCCAAAAAGATGAATTTACGACAGTACATCTGATATCTATAATAATAATAACACTGTGGTAGTGGAAAAAATGTTCATCGTGCAAACCGGCGCAGTCGGGTCCGGCTCGGTCCCCCGAGTACAACAGTACCAAGCACTAGTCTAGGTTAGCTCGAGTTTGCGAAATATTCAACATTTTTTGCCCACATTTCACTGTTATTTTTTGAGTTATATTTTTCAATTTTAAAGGCTTTGGACGCTCTTTTAAAGTTGGTTAACTAAGCCAGACTGAAACCCAAGTATCATTTAACTCAATTAATTTAATTTACTCAATCAAACCACGTTGTATTGGTTTTTTTTGAAATTTTACGCATTTCCTAACTTACCCTAAATGTATGCTATAAATTATATTAAAGTCGAAATATTCAAATGTTAAAATCATAACATTAAATGTTCCTGATTTCGTTTGATTTCTGTAAATTTTTGTAAAGCATACTTTTGTGATGACAAATGAAATTTTTGCCAAAAATGGCCTTAGATGTTGCATTTGATTGGTGTTTTTAGACTGCAATTGTATTATATGTGTATCTACAATAAATTAATGTGAGAATATTGCCTGTAGCCATTATAATTGAAAAGATACGATTTAAAATTCGATAGTGCTAAAGTTGGCCGAAAATGGTGAATATTTTTCAATCTAGAGCCAACTTCTACTATCGGCTATTACCGTTGTACTCTGGGGTATCAGCCCGACCCGAATGCACCAATTTGCATGATGAACAATGTTTTATTCTCGATGAACAAGCGCTTCGTCTTTGAAACTATACAGTTCGATTTCATTGCTTTTTTCAAATTGTTGGCATTTTAATTGTTTGGCTTTCCTGACATATCGATTCATAAAAACGGATGTATTTGTTTTGGTATAGTTAACCATTGAGCAATATTTTGAAAATTAATGCAAAACCATATTTACAAAACAGAACTTCATTTATCTTCAAACAACTATACCATTGAACGGTGTAACGGCCTTTTTTTGATGGAGTAAGCTCAGTTTTTTCCAGAAGCGTGTCATTATGCGGGATTTAAACCAATATTTAACTAAATATAGTGTAGTCTTTCGAGGTTCCGATCTAGTTCTCAAAAAACAAACTTTTTCCGTTGCCCTTCGAATGAGGGCTCACCAAGTTTGTGCGATTCAGACGACAACTCAAATTCTTGAGAGCTCATATTGGTGGATTAATTGAGTAAAATGATACTTATGTTTCGTCTGGCTTAGTTAACCAACTTCAAAAGAGCGTCCAAAGCCTTTAAAATTGAAACAAGTTGAGTTGTGTCATAGGACACCAGATAAGAACGAAGTTCATTATGGTATTTATAAATTTTAGTAAATATAATTCGCAGCAAGGTTTTTCGCAAAACTCAATTGTTTTTATTAATCGAAAAATATATGTATACAAGACGGCTGTTTGTTGTTTTCAACTGCTTTTAACAAGCGAAAATGCGATACAGTATATTCTGCTTAGCTGCATTCAATTATTTTCCAGACAATTTTATGCACTTACGCGAAAAACGCACCTACCCGAAATTTTTTGCTGTATTTTTGAGTAACATATCAGAATGTCTTTAACAATACTTGAATTCTTAAAAGAACGCCGTCCAAATATTTATTTTATTAACAAACAAGTAAGAAAATCGGTCAAGCCCGACTTTGAAATACCCAGCGTCCCGACGTTATGAGCGCACTATGTTTTGCTTCTCTATTTATGGGCGTGGCAGTGGGAGGGCCACATAAATTATTTCCCTACACCTTTCATTCGCCTTGGTGAACCTATGTTGCGAATTTGAAGCTTCTATGCCTTTTACTTCGGAAGTTACGAAAATTCTCCATTTGTGGGAGTGGCAGTGGGCGGGCTACATAAATTTTTGTTCCTACACCTTTCATTTGCCTTTGTCAACCTATGTTGCGATTTTGAAGCTTCTACGCCTTTAACCTCGGAAGTTACGAAAAATCTTCATTTGTGGGCGTGGCAGTGGGCGAGCCACATAAAATTTTTTCCTACACCTTTCCTTCGCCTTGGTCAACCTATGTTGCGAATTTGAAGTTTCTACGCTTTTTACTTCGGAAGTTACGAAAAATCTCCATTTGTGGGCGTAGCAGTGGGCGGGCCTCATAAATTTTTTTCCTACACCTTTCATTCGTCTTGCTCAACCTATGTTGCGAATTTGAAGCTTCTACGCCCTTTACTTCACAAGTTACGATAAGCCCTTATTTGTGGGCGTGGCTCACGGAGGGCGGCGTCCATTTTTTCCAGGATATGTCCCTTTTCGTAGTTTACCAGTACACCAAATATCAATGAAATGTGTTGAGTGGTTCGCAAGTTACAAGCATTTTACTGAAAACACATTAAATTCATTTGTGGGCGTGGCAGTGAGCGGATGTCTCCCATTTTTACTTAGGATCATACTCGGACCCCGATATACCTGTGTGCCACATTTCGACTTGATTGGTCCAGCCGTTTCGGAGGAGATCCGGACACGGACGGACGGACAGACGGACAGTCTAAATCGAATTTTTGATCCTCATCAAGAATATATATGTCTATATCTAAATCTAAATCACGCAAGATTATTAAAACTGCTCATTTTCTTCTATTATAGCTCTATGAAGTATTTGGTATTATGGCACTGTAGAAATATAGCTAGTTCTTTTTATGTTGCTTTACGCCATTTGCGTTCAAGTGACAAATATTCAATTCATAAATTTCTGGTAGACAGCAATTGTATTATTTGTGAATTAGAATTTTGAGTGATTTAGCTCTAATTCACAAAATTTAATAAATCATTCTAATTTCGGCAGTAAATAGATGTAAGCTCATAGTATTCGCGAAAAATTTCAATTGGGTCGCTCATAGGCTATTGGGTCGACCGCCTCTTGTCATCCTCTGGGACGATCCTCAGTTCCCTTGCGTCTTAGCGGAGGGTCTGGGACTCGCAACCCACAGGCAGTAACGGTCGAAATCGATGTCCATGCTCATTTCCGGGCCGTCACCACCTACAGCAGTCCGCTACCATTCCGCCATTCTCGTAGGTTCACCTTTGGTATATTTGTTTGAAGGTAAATGAAGTTCTGTTTTGTAAATATGGTTTTGCATTAATTTTCAAAATAAAGTACAATGGTTAACTATACCATAACAAATGCATCCTTTTTTATGAATCGATATGTCAGGAAAGCCAAACAATTAAAATGGCAACATTGTGAAAAAAGCAATGAAATCGAACTGTGTAGTTTCAAAGACGAAGCGCTTGTTCATCGAGAAGAAAACATTGTTCATCATGAAAATTGGTGCATTCGGGTCGGGCTGACACCCCAGAGTACAACGGTAATAGCCGATAGTAGAAGTTGGCTCTAGATTGCAAAATATTCACCATTTTCGGCCACCTTTAGCACTATCGAATTTTAAATCGTATCTTTTCAATTATAATGGCTACAGGCAATATTCTCACATTAATTTATTGTAGATACACATATAATACAATTGCAGTCTAAAAACACCAATCAAATGCAACATCTAAGGCCATTTTTGGCAAAAATTTCATTTGTCATCACAAAAGTATGCTTTACAAAAATTTACAGAAATCAAACGAAATCAGGAACATTTAATGTTATGATTTTAACATTTGAATATTTCGACTTTAATATAATTTATAGCATACATTTAGGGTAAGTTAGGAAATGCGTAAAATTTCAAAAAAAACCAATACAACGTGCCTTTGATTGAGTAAATTAAATTAATTGAGTTAAATGATACTTGGGTTTCAGTCTGGCTTAGTTAACCAACTTTAAAAGAGCGTCCAAAGCCTTTAAAATTGAAAAAATATAACTCAAAAATTAACAGTGAAATGTGGGCAAAAAATGTTGAATATTTCGCAAACTCGAGCTAACCTAGACTAGTGCTTGGTACTGTTGTACTCGGGGGACCGAGCCGAACCCGACTGCGCCGGTTTGCACGATGAACAAATTTTTTTGTCCTAAAAACTAGCACAGTGTAATCATTTGAAGTAGAAGCAAATTTTTTATAGAATTTAGTTCGAAGATTTTTCAGAGTTTTTAGCTTTTTTGTATGCCATGGCAATTTATATTTGCTATTACGCACACGCGGAGCAAACCTTTCTAAATTTTTGATTAAAATGTTCTTGGAAGAGCAGAAATGCGTTTCGATATTTGTCGCATCTATTTCAGAACTCCAATTTAAATCACAGAGAGATCTGGAAAGTTCATCAAAACTACAGAGTTTGTAATTGAAATTTAGTGGATTTATAGAGGCAATATTAGGCTGTGAAAAATCATAGAATTCTAATACAATTTTCAATGGAGGGTGGTGCAGGCTAACGGCAGAAATGGGATATTCACATTCCCTAACGTTAAAGTTAATATCTTTAGTGATAAAGACCAAATCCAGGAGCTTATTCAGTCGATTGAACCAACCGTTAATTTGAAGAAGATCCAAACTTAACAAAGCATCAATTACATAAATTTCAATGTCGCCTATAACATTCGTGGATATAAAACCATAATTTTCAAGCGATTTAACGCATTTTAATTTACCTAGATTAAAGTCACCCAGAACACATAATTGATCTTCACATATCTTATTAGTCGCCAAATTAACAATGTTATCGATATGAGCTTTATATAGATTAAGTTGGCTATTTGGCGGAATATACGAAAAAAATAAAAATAGTTTACATGATTAACCACTAATAGAGACACATAATTGATCCAGAAGCAAGTCCTCATTTTCCACGCCATTGAGAGAAGCTTACATAGACCGTTTAACAGCAATGAAAACGACGCCACCCCTCTGAAAACCAGTTTTTATAGGATCGCGATCTTTGCGAAAGATATGATACAAATTTTAGTCAACAAACTCTTCATTAAAAAAGTTTGAATTTAACCAAGTCTCAGTTATGACTACTACATCAAAGTCAGAATGAGCAGTAGCAGCAAAAAATGCGTTCGCTTTAGTTCGCATACCAGAAATATTTTGATAATAAAGTTTTAAGGTGTTATCACCTCGATTTTCCTCGGGAGCAATTTTTGAAAAGACCGTCAAAATGCTCAGCTCACAGTTGCATCTTGACGTACGAAACGAAAAGGGCGCACCCGAACATTTGTGGGCCATACAGAAGGAATAAGCAGTTCCTTAAAGTGCAACGAAGAAATTCCAAGTTTAAAATTCACTCTTTTAAGCGACTCCAGATTAGCAGCTTTTTTAATGAGTTTGTAACACGAAAATTGATTAATATCAATCCCAGTTTGATAAGAAATGAAAGCAACAATGTTTTCTTCCGACACAGTTGGATGAAACGAAGACAAATGCAACCATTTCTTTCTAACCGCAACGTTAAGTTCAGTGTTTGAGTTAGATCCAATAATTTCTTTATTTTTTCGATTTCTCTTTGCAACAACAAGCCATGCATTGTTGTTATTGGAGTTATTTTCAGGCAAACTAGCAGGCAAATCAACAATAGATGATTTTTTAGCAAGTGAATTTTCTCTCACTGGAGAATCAATAGGATAAGCAACAACACCAACAGCAGACGAGCAAGACGAACTTCTATTACGAAAAGCGCCAGTGAGAGCATCATTTATAGCGGCAGATTTCCGAATTACATTTGGCATACGGGTATTAAGAGATGATCTCGCATCAGTTATATCAGCAATAGACGTTGAAACGCTGTTGCTTTTTGCTTTAGGCAAAACAGTGCGTGTAGGGTCAGCGACCTTGGCTTTTGAACGTGTAACAATAGCAGTGCTTGAACGAGTGTTACATATAAAACATGAGCACGAGGAGAATTTTGAATATTACTCTTTACGGCGATTTTCGGAGCCGAAGTGATGTGATGTTTTCCCGAAGACTTTTGTGAGTTTTCACAAGCAAATTGATCGACAAACTGTGTAAATTTCAGCTTTAAGTCTTTTAGCTCACTAGTGATCATAGCAATGTTCGATAGAAGGTTATTAGCCAATTCGACACAATTATTGCAAATAAATACAATATTTTGTGAACTTTTTAGAATTTTTAAAATGTTTTCATCGTTTATGTTAGCACATGATTTATGAAATTGTTTATTGCAAAGACTGCTCTTAAAATCACAATCTGCAGTAAAACACACAGCACAGAGCGATGTCATAACTCAACTTAACGCGTCGGAGTTAAAGAGAGGACTGATATTAGGCAATATAGACTACCAAAGGTGCATAAAACAGAAATAACCTCACAGGTTGATAAAATGCTCAAAGATGGCTTTATTTATTCAAGCAAGTCACCATGGAATTCTCCAATATTGTTAGTACCAAAACAAGCGGGTGCCGATGGGAAAAAGAAATGGCGACTTGTGGTAGATTTTCGAAAATTGAACGATATAACCTTGAAACAAGTTTTTCCAATTCCTAAAATAGATGAAATTCTCGATCAGTTTGGTTGCAGTAGGTATTTTTCAACTTTAGATTTAGCTAGCGGATACCATCAAGTGCTAAGCGAAGAAAAAGACAACAGAATTTAGCGCGGGAATGGGACATTTGGAATTTACCAGAATGCCTCTTGGACTCACGGGAGCACCTGCAATCATTAAACGCATAATGAATAGAATTCTCACTGGTTTGAAGGGAACTGATTGTTTTGCTTATCTTGATGATATCGTTATTTATGCTAGAAATTAAGAAAAGCATGAAGAAAAATTATCTTAGGTTTTTGAAGTCTTAAGACATAACAGTTTAAGGCTTCAAACAGAAAAATGTCAATTTCTTAAAAAAGAAGTTATATATTTAGGACATAAATGCTCGGAATGAGGCGTGCTGCCAGATCCACTAAAGGTAGAAAGCATACAAAAAATATCACCACCCCAAAATGTAAAAGAGTTACAAGCTTTCCTTGGAGAATTAAATTAATATCGAAAATTTATACCAAATTCCGCAAAAACTTCACTTCCACTAACCAAATTATTAAGAAAAAACGTTAAGTTTGAATGGAATAGTGATTGTTAGAAAGCCATGGAACAGATTAAAGGTGCAGTAACCTCACCCCCTTTACTTTAATATCCAGACTTTTCCCAAACTTTTATTCTAACAACAGATGCTAGTAATGGAGCCTTAGGAGCTGTTCTCTCGCAAGGGGAACCAGGGGAAGATTTGCCTATTTAATTTGCAAGCAGAGCGTTAAGTGAAACTGAGAAACGATATTCTACAATTGAGAAAAAAATTTTGGCAATAGTTTGGGCTGTGAAAAATTTTAGGACCTCTTTATTGGGGAGACCTTTGAAAATATACACCGATCATAAGCCATTAAGAGGTATAGCCAATTAAAAGGAACAAGATTCGAGACTAGGTCGTTTTCGCCTTAATCTTTGAGAGTACGATTTTGAAATTTTTTATAAGCCGGGAAAAAATTATCAAACTGCTGACGCTTTGAGTAGAATTCTACATATCGACAGCACAATATCTGTAGTAGCAAGAGCTCAGGCTAAAGAAAACCTTGGCGAAATAACTGATAAAATAACTGAAATTTTTTATAAGCCGGGAAAAAATTATCAAACTGCTGACGCTTTTAATAAGAATTCTACATATCGACAGCACAATATCTGTAGTAGCAAGAGCTCAGGCTAAAGAAAACCTTGGCGAAATAACTGATAAAAGCATTGAGGAAGACATGGCACAAGTTTTAACTGACCCAAAGGAGATTATAAAGGTCCTCAAAACATTTCATGATTCATCCATAGGAGGTCATAAAGGGACAATTAAGACGTTTTTGGGAATTAGAAAACAATTTAAATGGCAAAGCATGCAAAAATACATAAAAGATTACGCGAAAATATGTGGACTCTGTCCGAAAAATATAATTTCAAAAGTCGAGAAAATGCCTAGGAATTTTTATGAACTTTTGCGAAAGAAGTACAAATTGAGATGATTGGCTTCATCATGCCTTACATGAACACAATAATACTGTACACAGCACTACGAAATAAACTCCTAGTAAAACACTTTTTGGTTTAAATTGTGATGTACCTGTTTATCTAAAAACGAAGCCCGCTCCTCTATACAATATCTATGATTATTCGAACATATGAAAGTACCAGATTCAAAGAACACACAAATTAATACGACCAAATCAAGAAATAGGAAAGCAAAATTCGAAAATATACTATGATAACGAAACGAAAAATAGAGAATCTAAAGTAGGAGATAAGGTCTGGCTGAAAACCCAACCCAGAAAGAATAAACTTTCGCCTATTTGGGAGGGACTTTAAAAGATTGTATCACTTCCCACTTCTATAAATGTTAGAATTTTAATCAAGGGCAAAGAAAAAACCTTCCACAGAAATTTGATAAAAGTTAATCAGGAAAAAGCGAACATTGAATACATAGAAGCAAGTAAGGGGCAGAAGATATTAGACGCAAGCTAACCGAAGAGCATGCGCAATTGATTCGAATTCCAGTCAAGGGATCTTTTACAATTTTTTTTAGGAAATTCAGAAAATAATCGCTATAAGAACGTACCTTGTTTTAACCACAGTCGTGTAAAATTATCACCACATCAGGAGACTATATCAGGATATATTCATGCAAGTTTTGTGGATGGACAAAAAAAGACGAAGTCACATATAGCTACGCAGAGACCTCTCAAAAATTAAATACAAGACTTCTGGCAAATGGTATGGGAACAAAATTGTAATGCCATAGTTATGCTCACGAAGTCGAGAGAGTGTGCTAGATACTGGGAAGCTGACATGAAATCCACCAAAATATTTTCCCAATATCGCGTTAAAACGCTCCGTAAAAATGAAAACGAAAATTACGTTTGCACGAAGTTAGAGCTATACGATCAAAAATGAGAAACTTCTAGAACAATTTACCATGGGCAATTTAGGTGTTGGTCCGATCAAGGTACACCAAATGCTAAATTATTATGGAAGTTTATAAAATTAGTTAAAGAAAATCAACAGAATTTAAATACTTATATAGCAAACCCACCGCCGATGATAATTCATTGCACTGCAGGCATAGGTAGAACAGGCGTTTCCATAGCTTTACATATCGCCTTAGATTTGAGAGAAAATAAAAAGAACATAAAGGTACGGGAAATAGTTAACAAAATACGAACACAAAGGGCGCAAGCAATTCCAAATGTCACACAATACATATTTTGTTAACAGGCCCTTAATGCAATAAATGAAAGATTTATAAAAGAAATTTATTCATATATCCTTTTTCTTATTTGCGAAGCGATCTTTTTTCAAACTGGTGCTACCTGAAATTAAGCTCCAGCACGCGACAACTACATATGTTAAAAATAAACAAGATAGAAAGCTAAAGTCGGTCAAGCCCGACTTTGAAATACCCAGCGTCCCGACATTATGAGCGCACTATGTTTTGCTTCTCTATTTGTGGGCGTGGCAGTGGGAGGGCAACATAAATTATTTCCCTACACCATTCATTCGCCTTGGTGAACCCATGTTGCGAATTTGAAGCTTCTTCGCCTTTTACTTAGGAAGTTACGAAAATTCTTCATTTGTGGGCGTGGCAGTGGGCGGGCGACATAAAATTTTTTTCTGCACCTTTCATTCGCCTTGGTGAACCTATGTTGCGAATTTGAAGCTTCTACGCCTTTTACTTCGGAAGTTACGAAAAATCTTCATTTATGGGTGTGGCATTGGGCGGGCCACATAAAATTTTTTCCTTCACCTTTCATTCGCCTTGGTCAACCTATGTTGCGAATTCGAAGCTTCTACGCCTTTTACTTCAGAAGTAACGCAAAATCTTCATTTGTGGGCGTGGCAGTGGGCGGACCACATACAATTTTTTCCTACACCTTTAATTCGCCTTGGTGAACCTATGTTGCGAATTTGAAGCTTCTACGCCTTTAACTTCGGAAGTTAAGAAAAATCGTCATTTGTGGGCGTGGCAGTGGGCGGGCCACATAAAATTTTTTTCCCTACACCTTTCATTTGCCTTGGTCAACCTATGTTGCGAATTTGAAGCGTCTACGCCTATTAATTCGGAAGTTACGAAAAATCTTCATTTGTGGGCGTGGCAGTGGGCGGGCCTTAACAATTTTTTTCCCACACCTTTCATTCGCCTTGGTCAACCTATGTTGCGAATTTGAAGCTTCTACGCCTTTTACTTCACAAGTTACGATAAGCCCTTATTTGTGGGCTTATTTGTGGGCGTGGCTCACGGAGGGCGATGTCCATTTTTTTCCAGTACACTCAATATCAATGGAATGTGTTGAGTGGTTCGCAAGCTACAAGCATTTTACTGAAAACACGTTATATTCCTTTGTGGGCGTGGCAGTGGGCGAATGTCTCTCATTTTTACTTAGGATCATACTCGGATCCCGATAAACCTGTGTCCCAAAGTTCGACTTGATTGGTCCAGCCGTTTCGGAGGAGATCCGACCACGGACGGACGGACAGACGGACGGACGGACAGACGGACATGTCTAAATCGATTCAGTTTTTGATCCTGATCATTTCTATATATATATGTCTATATCTCCGGAGCTTAGTTCTCCCTGTTACAAGATTCGCACAAAACTAATATAGCCCGCCGCTGGGTATAAAAATAAAAAAACAATTCTCCGCTTCAAGACAAAAGTGCTCGCATATCAAAACGAGCAAAGACATAATAAAAGCAAAATAATTTTTTTTTTTAATTCGGAAAAGTAGAAGCTAGCCGCGAAGTAAATGTTGATGAACAAACACAATTTTTTTTTCATATAGTGAACTTGACAATGCAATATTGGAAAAAATAAGAAAATAATAATTGAACTCAAACCACCAAAAGACAGTCGAAAGGAAAATAGGTCAAATTCAAAAGTAGTTATGCAAAAATTAAAAATTGTCAAGTTCAATTTGAACAGCCGAAAAAAAGCAGGGACACGAGAATAGTTGGAGCACAGGTAGGGAATATTTTCATGTTCTATTTTTCTTTTCAGGAAGACCAAAATAGGGTTTCACGAATAATACCAGACTTAAAATTTGGAAACTCAATTGAAAATGTTGAAAATTCTAAACTCAGTTTAGTTTCCAAACTGGTAAGAGGAGAAGAGTGATTGATAAGAAAAAAAAATTGTAAAAATAAAATTAAATTTGGAGATGCAAAAACAAAATTAAGTAAGGAAAAAAATATATCTAAATTAAAAAATTTTACATTTCACTTCACCTTTAAAAAAAACAAAGGAGTAATTTTTCATTTGTTGCACTTCACAATTAAAAGAAAAGAACGACTTTAAAATATATAATCATTAAAAATTAGAATAAAAAAAGTAAGAAAAAAAAACAAAAAATTACCTGTAAGCAATAGTAGAATATATTACGAGCACTTGATTTGAATTCTGAGAAAAATTTTAAACATAAAAAATTAAAAAAATTTTGTATTATGCATAGTAAAGGGAGAATGTAACATTGCTTTGATATAAAAACACTGCAAGGTGCAAAATAAAATCATTCTTAATTTGACTTCAACAAAAGCATTTCATTTTGAGAGCAAGTAACTAGCTATTAGTGCCATTTTTTACAAAGAATAAAAATTAAAAGCCCAATTCAGTTTATGTGCTGAAATTGTATTCTTTGAAGACACAACAGCGACAAGGAGGCAAAACAGTCTTCTTTCACCTTTTGATGACCCTCAATCACAAAATAAGGTGTATCCTTATTTTGAAACGCAACCAACCTACGAAGTTACAACAATCAACAACCTACGGATACGGAGCTAAAAAATGGGGTTATTTGAGAACTTGGAGGAGAAGCAAAAAACAACTAGAGAGAAAATAGAAGCAATAATTAAGAATTACAAAAAGGACTCAGCAACAAGGGAAACTACACTAACGTACTTTCAAGAGAGACTTCAAAAATTTTAAACCGAATGATCCACGTTCAGCACTACCGGGAACCAGATTCGTCTACTGGAGAGTCTACCAATCGAACACGAGTATTTCAAGAACGATAACTTCAGTGCAATAATGAACATCGTCTACGAATATCAAGAGATATTTAAATCAGCAATGCTTAAGGTCAATCAAGCAAGCAATACTAAGCAGCCTCCGGAATCAAATTAACGCGCAAATAGAATGAACGATGGCCAGCAGTCAAATACGGCAGGAAAGTAGGCGGCAGAATATGCGGAACTTATCAAATAAGTTCGCCGGCAAAATGCAATGATGGATTCCCTTCAACGATTGAAAGAAGACAATTTCTCCGAAGAAGACCTTCAAGTCACAAAAAAATATGGGCAAATGGAAAAGAAATTCAGTGCAGAGCAGTTCTAGATTCGGGATCAGAACTTAATTTCGTCACCGAACGTTTGGTCAAACGCGTGGGTATTTCCACAAAACTAACTTCGATATCCATCAACGGAATTAGTTCGAACAACACAAAAGTAAGACATCGAGTCATTGCATTACACTCCGGTCTCAACAATTTCACAACACGTCTTGAAGCAGCTGTTTTACCACACAGTTGGATCAATAAAATTATTAAATGAGTTGCCTACGTTTCCAAACACGCGACTCGGTTGAGTCATCGCAGGGAAAGTTGATGGGACTCAGTTGTGAACCGCCACATGTAGTATATGCACGGATGAAGAAACGTGTCTGGAAGAAAATATTGCTCGATTATGGGAACTGGAAGAAATTAAAACAGCAGATAAGGACCTATCTGTGTCCGAAAGACAATTTGAAACTCATTTTGCCCAGACCTACAACATCGATAAAAGAGGAAGATTCATCGTAAAGATTCCATTTTGAGACAGCCCGGAGGTGCTAGGAGAATCTCATGAAATAGCACTCAACAGGTTTCTCCCTTGAACGCCGTCTAGCACAGACACAGACACCAGAAACTAAAATTCATGGAAGAATATGACGCATTGGGGCACATGACCCAAATACCTCTTGACTCAATCACTTAGCCAAACTATTTTATCCCTCACCACTGCATTCTAAGGCCACAGAGCGAAACAACAAAATTACGTGTAGCTTTCGAACTATCCGCAAAAACATATCGATCTTTGACGATTATCGTTGTTCAAAGTTTAAACATTGTTGTTGTATTACAATGTTGAGAGCTATTACATTTGCGGAGTAAATGAACCAAAAGAATGAAAAGAAGCTTTTGGAAAATCTCCGATTAGAACTGGCCATCGATTTAGGGTCTTAATGCTTGCAACATCTATAATTATTAAGCAATGAGCATCCCTAATCCTGCTTGATAAAATATGCACCGCTATTGTTTTGATATATAAGCAGCACAAGGTGCAAAATAAAATCAGTATTAATTTGACTTCAACAAAAGGTATTCATGTAATAGCTTAAACCCCATATTTTTGCACCCTCATAAGCCAGCTGTCAGATTTTGAATGAATATAATTTTGCGCGCTCGGCACTACGATTAGATATCCCAGAGCGAGCGTATAAGGCGCTTAAACTTGTTGACAGAATCAGCCGATGTTCGCTAGGAATATTCCATTTGGAGAAAAATATCGCTTCTACTATATTTCGACTAAGAATATCGATACTTCGATACGATATTGACAATCAAATATTCTGTTGTGCTTAACTTATTTTTTTATTTTCAAAAGAAATTTTGCTTTAAATATTTCTTGAGTAATAAGTTATATCTTGTTGATGCGTGTAATCAAAACTACATAATAGAGTTTGAGCTTATCGATACCACCTATACGATTCCCTCAAAATATCGAATTTGAATCACACATTCCAAATTCACTATTTATTTGAAAATTTTCTTTTCTTGCTAAATTTTGCTATTGTTTGGATATTCCTCAAATTTCAGAACTGAACATGTTTTTCCATATGTCCAAGAGGGTGCCGTGCATTAAGGCCAGCGGCAATAACGCCATATGGCCTTATTTCCAAAAAAAAGTGCAATAACACCATATGGCCTTATTTCCAAAATCACAGTGTACCTCAGTGCAATAAGGCCATATAAAAATGAGAAATAGGGCCATATGAGTGTTTTACGTTTCCAATTGCATGATATTTTGATTTTTAACTCGCATTTACTGAAAGCGAAGTTTTTATAAAAGCAAAAGGCAATATTAGGCATATACTTTTAGATATATATGTATATTTAAAATGCAAAACCCTTATACAAATGGATGTATGTATAAATCCCAGCAATCATTATGATTTCTCTTATACTATTTTTATTTCTGACAATTTTGCTTTAAAAGATGCACACGACCTTAAAGTTTTCTGCACAAAAGTTGCAGTAGCAGTTACCGCGAAGCCCGCTACGCGGACTACGCGGAAAAAAGGGGATTGGAACCCTTGGACAGGGCAAAAACTAAGGGAAACCCTTTTACTATTGTGCTTTAAAAGATGCACACGACTTTAAAGCCTTCTGCACAAAAGTTGCAGCAGCAGTTACCGCGAAGCCGGCTACGCGGACTACGCGGAAAAAAGGGGATTGGAACCCTTGGACAGGGCAAAAACTAAGGGAAAACCTTTTACTATTGTGCTTTAAAAGATGCACACGACTTTACAGTTTTCTGCACAAAAGTTGCAGTAGCAGTTACCGCGAAGCCCGCTACGCGGACTACGCGGAAAAAAGGGGATTGGAACCCTTGGACAGCGCAAAAACTAAGGGAAAACCTTTTACTATTGTGCTTTAAAAGATGCACACGACTTTAAAGTTTTCTGCACAAAAGTTGCAGTAACAGTTACCGCGAAGCCCGCTACGCGGACTACGCGAAAAAAAGGGGATTGCAACCATTGGACAGGATTGTTACTGCTACTGCTTTTCCCTTAGTTTTTGCCCTGTCCAAGGGTTCCAATCCCCTTTTTTTCGCGTAGTCCGCGTAGCGGGCTTCGCGGTAACTGCTACTGCAACTTTTGTGCAGAAAGCTTTAAAGTCGTGTACATCTTTTAAAGCACAGTAGTAAAAGGTTTTCCCTTAGTTTTTGCCCTGTCCAAGGGTTCCAATCCCCTTTTTTCTGCGTAGTCCGCGTAGCGGGCTTGGCGGTAACTGCTACTGCAACTTTTGTGCAGAAAACTTTAAAGTCGTGTGCATCTTTTAAAGCACAATAGTAAAAGGTTTTCCCTTAGTTTTTTCCCTGTCCAAGGGTTCCAATCCCCTTTTTTCTGCGTAGTCCGCGTAGCGGGCTTCGCGGTAACTGCTACTGCAATTTTTGTGCAGAAAGCTTTAAAGTCGTGTACATCTTTTAAAGCACAATAGTAAAAGGTTTTCCCTTAGTTTTTGCCCTGTCCAAAGGTTCCAATCCCCTTTTTTCTGCGTAGTCCGCGTAGCGGGCTTCGCGGTAACTGCTACTGCAGTTATTTTCGTTAATCTTTGTTTCAAAATACGTGAAAATGATCATATACACGTAAAATCCAAAAGTGCAATAATGCCATAATGGCCTTATTGCACTGAAGCTCTGGAAATAAGGTCATATGGTCTTATTGCACTTTTGCTTGAGAAATAACGCCATATGGCGTTATTGCCGCTGGCCTTAATGCACGGCACCGTCCAAGAGTATGTGTCATCAGGTTGCATTGAAATTTCAACAACATAAGTATTATAAACGCACATGCGCCAAAAGAAACCAGCGCAGAGGACGAAAAGGATACATTCTATGATCTCCTTGAGAATATACTAGATACATGCCCACAGCAAGACACACAAATAATCATAGGAGACATGAACGCCAAAATAGCCAAAGAAAAGATCTTCCAACGAGTGACGGGTAAATATAGCCTACACAACATCTCGAATCACAATGGCACTAGACTAATAAACTTTGCTGCTTCAAAAAACATTTTAATAGGAAATACTAGTTTTGAAAGAGGATACATAAAATCACGTGGGCCTCACCTGATGGACACACAAAGAATCAAATAGATCACATCCTTATAGATTCCCGCCACGAGGGCAGCCTAATAAAAGTACGCCCCTATCGTGGAGCAAATATCGACTCTGACCATTTCTTGCTCGGTGTAAGTATACGCGCCAGAATCGTGACCGCAAAGAATCCCCCTTGAAAAAAACGAAAGAAAATCAACCTTGACTCGCTTATGAACATTAGCGCAGTGCAAAACTTTCAACGCAGTGTTAACGAAAGCATAGAAAATTTTATACACATAGAAGACCCATCCGATAATTGGAAGAAAATGGCCAGTATCATAAGAGATAAAGCATTCTCAAAGTGAGTGGAATTGAAAACAAGAAAAAGGGATACGTGGTTTGACGAGGAGCGCAAAGCTGCTACGGAAAATAAAAATTACGCCTACAAGTCTATGATACAGAGATATACAAGAGCTGCGGAAAAAAGTATAAGAAGAGAAGAATTGAAAAAAGCACACACAAAAACAAGAAAAAGGAATTAAACAAAAAAGTCGTTTGAGTTTTCGCAGGAAACATTTGATAACCATGAAGCGCATGAGTTCTACTGCAGCATAAACCAAGACAGCGCGGCTTTCAACCCAAAAACGCACTATTGTAAGGGAGCATACTTACAAATCTACCCCAAATACTAAACTACTGGGTAAAACATTTCAAAAAAATACTTAACGCCGATAACGTTGAAAACACGCATTTTACGGAAGTAAGATATTATAATGATAAAAACGGTGGAACAACCTACGTACGAGGACTTCGAATCGATATTAAAAAAACAACAAAATTACAAAGCGGCGGGCGCGGACGGAATACCTGTGGACATCCTAAAGCACTTAAGCGATAGAACAAAAAGAGAAATGTACAGCCTTATTTTATCTGTATGGAACTCGGAGCGCATGCCAAGCGAGTGGGAGGTAGGTGGCATCGTCCCCGTACATAAAAAAGGGGACAAACTCTGTTGGAAAAACTACAGACCAATTACCTTGCTTAATACTGTATATAAGATATTTTCAAGCCTTCTATACGAAAAACTGAAAAAATTCACCGCAAAAGTTATTGGAAATTACAAACCAGGATTCCAACCGAGCAGGTCCACAACAGACCAAATATTTGTCCTAAAACAAATACCTGAAAAAACCCGCGAAAACAACATGACTACATATACCCCTTTTATCGAAAGCAATCGAAAAACTAATCAGGGAGTCCAAAGTCAACATCTCGGGCACCATCTTTTTTAAGTCGGTGCAGCTTCTAGCATATGCCCACGATATAGACATTATTTTCAAATCCCCACAAGACCTGTCCGAAGCATTCTTGAGCATTGAAGCAGAAGGCAAGAAAATGGGCCTAGTTATCAACGAATCAAAAACCAGAGTAACGATATCAACAACGTTCGATGCAGTAACTCATAGATTTGGGCAAAATATGACTTTTGGAGGATAAAATTTTGAGATTTTCAGTGAACTTAAGTATCTGGGCGTCAACATAAATAAATAAAACAACATCGACAACGTAATAAACTGTAGAATCATCGCAGCAAACAGAAGACTATTTAGCCTTAGGAAACACATGAAGAGCCAACAAAAATACGAATATATCGCACACTCATCGTCCTAATACTCACCAATGCTTGTGAAACATGAACCACAAGCAAAAATAATGAGTACAAACTTGATATCTTTGAACGGAAAGTACCAAGACGAATTTTTGGAGGCATATGCGAGAACGGAATTTGGCGGAAGTGATACAACCATAAACTGGAAGGACTTTATTAAAACATATCTGCGTCGGCGACATTTAAAATTAGTAGACTAAGATGGGCCGGCCACATCATTAGAGCAGACAACGAAGCGTATCCTTTTCGGACAACCGCATTTTAATTGGAAAAGAGGCCGCCCTCGACTAAGATGGATGGAAGGTGTGGACGCAGATGCGGCCAAAATGGGCATACGATGCTGGCGCGCGCCCGCCAGAGGCAGGAACGAGTGGAGACGAACATTGTTGCCAGCGATGACTCAAAACGAGTTGTACAGCTTATAATAAAAAAAAAAACTTTTCTGTCATATTTTGCTGTTTACACTTGTGACGTCCGATATTCCAATATAATATCGATATCGCAATACGTTATATCAGTGATCAATAAATAAACTGAAAAAAAAATTTGGCATGCAAAAGAATTGTTGAGACTTTGTTTTGCCTGCGTGGTGGAATACAAAATTTTTTTTCGTATGTTTGATTTACACCTGAAAAAAAATCTATATTCCCCGCAAAACGTTTTTGGTATGCAAAAGTTGAGCTCATATTTGGGCATGCGAAAAAAAAGTATTTTCTTATTTTTGCCATCTAACTTAATTGATCTGCAAAAATTTTGAATTATGTGTTTTTCGTACGCTAAATAATCGGTTAAGCGTTGAAGAATGTATTTTATATTGAATAGGCTAATGAGAAAAAAATGAGTTTTAAGAATTTCGAAATTGTTTTCGCATGGGAACTGGAAAATTGGCTTAAGCATAAATACTTATTTTTTGAAACTTTACACGTGTCGTATTTTTAAAATGGTTACTTTCTTAAATAGTTGCATTGTGAACAAAAAATGTCATCTATCGTGTTTTGCTTGCACTGCTTTGAAAGAACTGGCTGCAGCCAATAATTTGCCTCACATAAAAGAAAAATATAAACACCTCTTTGGGAATGACCGAGGGCCGAGCAGTAAGTTGTCTACAGGTAACAATATTTTATAGAGGTTGAACACTTCCGGGTTATATTGGAAAATAAGGAAAGCGATCGCGATTAAGCTTTTTTCTATAAGCGTTTTATTAGCGACTTGATCAACGAATAAAACAATCGTCTTAAATCATCCCTTATTATACCTTATTACATATTACTCTCGTTTACTTATGACTTTATACAATGCAAGATAATTTATACAGTGCAAATGAATAAACTCAAGAGTAAAATTCTGAGGAAATGCGTTGCCATATGCAACATACCGACGGCCTTGCAATTATTGAATTTTTTTATAGTGCTGAGCGCAGAGATGATCTCGTTTATGAGATCGCAAGAGGCAACTCTGATGTCCTCCTTTTGTTGGGGAACTTCGGATTCCCGTTTCCCCCGGTATAGAACGTTAGCGTCAGGTTTTTTTGTAAGTGGGGTACACGCGAAAGTCACTTCCCGGTTTTTGATGATGCTTCCTGAATCTTTAGTCGGCACCTTTGTGGTTGCTTTTGGAGTTGCCTTTGAAGCTGCCTTTGGAATTGCCTGTGGGGTTGCCTTTTGATTGGCATGGATATGAATCAACGCGTGGTGTTGTGGCTGGCAGTCTTGACATGTTCCCGCTGAAGTGCAACTTACCAGTCAATGCGACCGCGCCAAGCAGTTTATACAAAATTCACCGTCTTTTTCCTCTGCACTGTGGTCTGCTTCAAATAGACCCGACATCGCTGCAGTGCGTGCGCCGCCTTACACATTGGGCAAGGATGGCAGCTGAAAAATACCGTCTAAAAGTGGGAATTAGTCGACTGGTCAAAATTTTTTTAGAAAAAAATGTATAGTGATTAAAAATTAGTGCACGCATAAAATTAGTATAAGTCGTAGCTGTAAAGTATTCACTACGTTTGTAATTAAAACCTAGATAATTACAAATACTCAGTACTTGAAAACCTAAATACCAAGTACAGTTATCTTTTACTTGTACTTACTAATTTTTTATTTTTTTATTTTTTTTTTAACGAGTTTTTATTATTGCATCTTCATATCATATGAACTAACAACAAGTTAATGAATCTTAAAACTAAAAAAAAACTAAAAAAAAATATTTATTAATATTATATGACTTTCAGTCCACGCCAACGCGTGAACTGGGCTGAAGTTCCGTATAATGAAATCCATAGATGGGTTTCCAGGAGAATTTTTTTATTACAAAAATTTACAAAAATGTAGAGGGGGATTAGTTGTGAGACAGTGATGGCAAGTCACGCCTTTTTAGCCTTGAGGAGCTGTTTGTTAGCAACAAATTTCTAGCTAGTGGGTTCGGATGTTGGGACAACCGAGTGCAATATTCGCGTTTTAATGAAATAAGCTCGTTTTTGACCACCGGGGTACAAAGGTCTTTATGTATGTTTTCGTTTTTTTATAAACCATGGAGCACCAGTTATAGTTCGAAGAATTTTGGACTGTGAGCGTTGTATAATGTATACTTATTCATCGAAGAATCCAGCATTTTAGATTCTTATAGTTATGATTCATGCAACAACAGTTTACATAATAATAAGAGGTAAAAATCTCGTTTTATCGGCGATTTATTGCCCACCTCGATTTAGTGTAACGAAAATAATTTTCGTGGACTACTTTCAGACATTAAGTGAAAAGTTTCAACCAGCAGGAGACTATTATGCAAAGTATATTTTCTGGGGCTCCCGAAAATTCAATCCTAAGGGTCAACAACTATACAAGAAACTTTATAACGAAAATAACTCTCTTGACTTTGTATTGCCGAGGCCGCCAACTTACTGGCAAACAGGTCTTCAAAACACTCCTGACCTCTTATATTTCGGAATCACTAAGGGTGTTGCAAGAGAACTTATTTCAGCAAAAGCGACAACTGTCTTCTCTTTGGATCATTCGCCGTATTCTTTTCACACAAGTTTCCAAAAGAAGTTGAAGGTTCCCTCAGCTTAACAAATCCAAGGACTAACTGGCTTAGGTACAAAAAGTATATTAGTTCGTACATTCATACAAATTACAAAATTGAATGCAATGAGCATATTGATGATGCCCTAATTGTTTTTGATTCCATTCTAGAATCAGCAGCGGAAAATTAGATAAGATACTCTAAAAAAGAATAAGGAAAACACTGACCAATATAGAAATTGAAAATCTCGTCAAATATAGGATAAAAGAGGCTGAAACAAAAACTTAGACTAGCTCTAGCTAGGGATAAGAAAACTGAAATAAGCCACTTTATCCAGAACTTTACGCCCAGAGGCGTTAATAGAGAGTCCTTGTGGTAAGCAAGCCGGTGTTTTAAGACTCCTGTATATAGTGAGTCACATATCCGTAGACCTAATAGTGTTTGGGCGCGCTCCGACGAAAAGAAAGCAACGGTTTTTTCACTGTACCTCAGTAAGGTTTTTCAACCAAATCCGATCACTACTGAACACAATCCCCCAATTCAAACTGAAAACACCACAGAATTTAGACCAACTGAAGTTACTAGTTCAAAAACAAAAAAATTAATTGGTCTGTAAAAAACAAAACCCCAGGGCATGATCTAATTACTTCAAAATTGTTACAAAAAGCTACCTTCCGTTGCAGTTTCATGTTTAAGTCTAATTTAATTCTATTATAAAGTATATATAACAGGTTGGCTGATAAGTCCCCGGTCTAACAAAGAACAACACATTTTTTTGTCAAAATTCGTTTTTATTATTCAACATAGTTCCCTTCAAGAGCGATACAACGATTATAACGACCTTCCAATTTTTTGATACCATTGTTTTGAGTTCAAGTACCTTGAAAGAAACTGTAACAATGCATGCACATTTCTAACATTCCATTTGCGGTAAATAAAGAATGATTGAGTCATACAACTCGGCTCACAGAAATCATAGAAACTCAAGCACGTGTTAGAATGCATTTGACATGAGTCACAACTTTTATACTGAATTAAATTGGGACAAATGCATTCCTTAACTTGAACCCTCAATTTCAAAGTCCAAAGATTAGAAATATGCTAAGCATGCGAACTCACTCCCTTTGTCCGAATTATATAAATACGATGTTACTTTCTAAGATAGAAACAATTAAGTTTTAACTCTCAAAGCAATAGGTGTTGATACTGGCTTATGGTGTATACAGCCTATTGCTCAATAAAATATAAATAAATTCAAAACATTATAAAAAAGAGTTATTATTTAATTACATGGCGATCCTTGGCCATACGCGAACCCTGGCGCGGAAAAATTATAAAAAATAAAAATGTGAAAGTGAAAATGGTGAAAATGCGTAAAAAGAAGAAGAAAAAGACAAAGTGCGAAAAAAAATATATATATTATATTTTTTTAAAATAACTGTCGAAAAAAAAAAATTTATATAAAACTTTCAAGCTTAAATATTTTGCTCAAATCTTACAAAAAAACAAAAAAAACAACATTTAATTTTGATTGACAACGAAAAAAACAAAATTCTTTATTGAAAAAAAAAAAAAAAAAAAAAACTCAAAACGTTCACAAATTAATTATTTGGAACCTGGGTACTAGCACCTACAAGTGCTTGAACGGCTTGTGGTTATGTAAACAAAAAAAAAAAACACAATTAATTGAGAAAAAGTTAACAATTCATAACTTCTCAACACATCTAAGGACTAATACAACTTTAAAGGACGTCAATCAAACTTATAAAAAAAATATATAAGAAGAGTGCCTCCCTGCCTGAGGCCCAACACCCCCCAACGATTGAGCATGGGGGTAAGCTTTAACAATTTATCAGCAGCAAAATATAACGCATCAACCGAAATCATCTGTAACGCATCAACCGTGGCAGCACTAGCAACGCCCGGCAACGCAAACATCTGTTTATCTATACAAGCCACGAGTGAACAGCTAAGTCACCTATATATATATATTCAATCAACTTAAATTTTTTTTAACTCACCAATTAAAAATTTAAATAAATATTAAATGTTAATTCTCATTTTAACTTTAAACATAAATCATTTTCGAATTAAACGAATTTTATTTTGCCACCCAAAATAGAGCATAATCTATTCGTCAATGAAGTACATACTTAAATTTTTTTAATTATGATAAAAATTATTATACAAAAAAAAATGTGCAACAATATTTTTACACAAATATTTTCCAATACTATAATTTAATAAGTATTTACCTATTAATAATCTAAAAATCAAATTACTTATTCCTTTTTAAAACATACATATTCTGACTTAGAAAAAAGACCAAAACAAACAAAATGACACCAATTGACTTCATAAACACAGCTATAGAGCTATTACCAGAATTCGATGGAAAAATCGAAAACCTTAATAAATTCATTAGTGCACTAGATTTACTTGACACCATCAAAGGCGAACATGAAGCTATTGCAATTTTATTAATAAAAACAAAATTAACACAAAACGTTGGCAGACTGATAACAAATGAAAATACTATAATTGCAATAAAAAACATATTAAAACAAAATGTGAAACATGAGCCAGCACACTCGATTGCAACAAGAATGCTCAGCATAAAACAACAACAAAAATCTGACCACGACTTTGCAAAAGAAATAGAAACCCTAGCTGCACAGCTCGAAAGCGCATATATTTCAGACGGTTTGACGCCGGCGCTTGCAAAACAATACACAGCATATTCGGCAGTCAAAGCAATTAAAACAAATGCAAAATCAGACGAAGTAAAAATGCTGATGCGAGCAAGCCACTTTGGGTCAGTTAGTGAAGCAATAAGTAAATTTGTTGAGTTAGGTTCTGAAAGCACAGGAACGATTCAAATAAATTATATAAACAGACAACAATTTTCCGGCAGAAACAGAGGCCGAAATAATTCTTTTAATCGAGGTCAGAGTTCATATCGAGGATATAATAGAAATCGTAACTCGAACTACAGATACGGGAACATTAACTATAACCACCAACATACAAACAATTTCAGCAAAGGTTATAACAGAAATAGTAACAATAATTACAACAACTACCGAAATGAAATCATGAGTCAGAAAATCGACATAAGTGCCATTGAATTGAGGAGACCGTCGCTTAAAATCGCTGATAGGCAAGAACTGCAAGAGAAAAAGAACCAAGAGAATATTTTGTCACTCGAGTATGAAAAACAGGCGAACCGAACCAAAATCAAAATCTGAACAAGAAAATTTAAAGGATAAAATTATGGATATGTCAATAAAAATCAAAGAATTGAAAAAGAATTTTAAAAAGAAATTCGCAAACATGAAAAGAGATATAAACTCTTCAAATAAAGAGTCAAATGAGAAAATCGTTCAGTTAAAAAATCAATTATTATTACTTCAAAATGAAAATCATGAACTGAAAATAAAGAAAGATGAAGAAGAAATGAAAAATATGGCATCGAAAATACATATTTCAAAGAAAAATAAAGAACTCAAAATAAATATTGAACAAAAACATCGACCTTTTGAAAATCGACACGGAAAGATCGATACAATGAGGAATCTCAAACGCAATGAATTACATGCGACAACGGAAAGCAAGGGGAAAAATATTCTTAAATTAGAAAAATTGAAAAATTCAAATGATACACAGGGAAAAGTTTTGCATCAAAAAGCAACTATTAAAATTCGAAATATCAAAGAAAAAACCTATAAGAACCCCGAAGTAACGTACAATTGCAATGACAATGCTTTTCAGAGAACATCTCTTGACCGTACCATAAAACAGAAAACAACATATTTAGACCCTTACAACCACTTATTAGAAAAGATAGTCGATCAAGTAGGCCCTATGAAAATGATCACTATAGCAGAATATATTAAAAAATGGGGTAGAACATTCGAAGACGAATTTTAAGTAAAATGTAACTGAAAAAAACAATTTTTTAATCAATCATCTTATGTTACATCATTTCAAAAAAAAAAAAAAAAAAAAAAAAAAAATCATCATTTTAAGTAAAAACAAAATTTCTTCAAAAACAGGCAAATCTTATACATACAAATAGATTTAAATTAGCATAAGCAAAATAAGTAATGATTGAAAATATTCAGCTACTACGCAACATCTCATTTTATAATTTCACAAACCTTAATTGCAAATATTTGACATCAACTTAACAAAAAAGAAAAATTAATAAATGAAAAAAAAAAAATAAAAAAAATAAAAATATACTGCAATTAACTTAACCATAGTATACAATAAATCATAACTTCACCAATAGCTATAATCCCATACGCGGGTAACCAAAAACATATAACTTAGCAATATATACCACATATATTTAACTATGCACAAAAGAAAAAAAATTCTCTCGCAAACTAAGAATTTTTTTTTTCAAAAAGGGAAGGTGTTGTGAGTTCAAGTACCTTGAAAGAAACTGTAACAATGCATGCACATTTCTAACATTCCATTTGCGGTAAATAAAGAATGATTGAGTCATACAACTCGGCTCACAGAAATCATAGAAACTCAAGCACGTGTTAGAATGCATTTGACATGAGTCACAACTTTTATACTGAATTAAATTGGGACAAATGCATTCCTTAACTTGAACCCTCAATTTCAAAGTCCAAAGATTAGAAATATGCTAAGCATGCGAACTCACTCCCTTTGTCCGAATTATATAAATACGATGCTACTTTCTAAGATAGAAACAATTAAGTTTTAACTCTCAAAGCAATAGGTGTTGATACTGGCTTATGCTGTATACAGCCTATTGCTCAATAAAATATAAATAAATTCTAAACATTATAAAAAAGAGTTATTATTTAATTACACCATTTTGGTAGTACTCCTTCGGTTTTGCCTCAAAATAGGCCTCAGTTTCGGCGATCACCTCTTCATTGCAGCCAAATTTTTTCCCTGCGAGCATCCTTTTGAGGTCTGAGAACAAGAAAAAGTCGCTGGGGACCAGATCTGGAAAATACGGTGGGTGGGGAAGCAATTCGAAGCCTAATTCATGAATTTTTGCCATCGTTCTCAATGACTTGTGGCACGGTGCGTTGTCTTGGTGAAACAACACTTTTTTCTTCTTCATATGGGGCCGTTTTGCCGCGATTTCGACCTTCAAATGCTCCAATAACGACATATAATAGTCACTGTTGATGGTTTTTCCCTTCTCAAGATAATCGATAAAAATTATTCCATGCCCATCCCAAAAAACAGAGGCCATTACTTTGCCAGCGGACTTTTGAGTCTTTCCACGCTTCGGAGACGGTTCACCGATCGATGTCCACTCAGCCGACTGTCGATTGGACTCAGGAGTGTAGTGATAGAGCCATGTTTCATCCATTGTCACATATCGACGCAAAAACTCGGGTGTATTGCGAGTTAACAGCTGCAAACACCGCTCAGAATCATCAACACGTTGTTGTTTTTGATCAAATGTGAGCTCGCGCGGCACCCATTTTGCACAGAGCTTTTTCATATCCAAATATTAATGAATGATATGACCAACACGTTCCTTTGATATCTTTAAGGCCTCTGCTATCTCGATCAACTTCATTTTACGGTCATTCAAAATCATTTTGTGAATTTTTTTTATGTTTTCGTCGGTAACCACCTCTTTCGGGCGTCCACTGCGTTCACCGTCGTCCGTGCTCATTTCACCACGCTTGAATTTTGCATACCAATCAATTATTGTTGATTTTCCTGGGGCAGAGTGCGGAAACTCATTATCAAGCCAAGTTTTTGCTTCCACTGTATTTTTTCCCTTCAGAAAACAGTATTTTATCAAAACACGAAATTCCTTTTTTTCCATTTTTTTCACAATAACAAAAGTTGCTTCACAAAAGACGCTCTATCTCACAAACTAATTGACTTACAGACGTCAAATTTTGACACGAATCATTTGAAGGTTGCCACTATATAAAAATAATATGCATTTAATACTAGCGACGCCATCTATGTGTCAGACCGGGGACTTATCAGCCAACCTGTTACTTTCCAAAAGATTGGAAACAGTCGGTCATTAAAATGGTGTCTCAGCCAGGAAAAAACCCTACCCAAACTTCCTCTTATAGACCTATTAGCCTCCTCCCTTGCCTCTCAAAGTTATTCGAACATATATTGATATCCAAATTAACACAATTTCTTCAAGAAAAACATATTAGGGGTATTCACAAAGGCGTCGGAAAATAGGAAAGTCGAAAATTCGGAAAATTTTAACGTCTTAAAAAGTTGCGCAAGATACAAAAATTGTTTTAAAAAATTCGCAATTTTCCGATTTTCCGACTTTCATACAATTTTAACACGCCTCTGTGAATAGCCCTATTGTTCCCTCCCATCAATTTGAATTCAGAAAACAACACGGCTCTATTGAGCAAGTTAATCGTATTACGAATGGAATTCGACTTGCATATGAACATCCCGAATACTGCTCAGCACTATTCCTAGACATCCAGCAAGCTTTCGATAAAGTTTGTCATGAAGGATTGTTATATAATATCAGAAGATTACTTCCTGTAAATGTTCACGCGATATTTGAGTCATACCTAGAACATAGAACCGTCCAAGTAAAACATAATTCGTTCACAGCAAAAATTTTTGAAATTAATGCAGAAGTCCCTCAAGGGAGTGTTGTTAGGCGTTTTCCGTAACTTCTAAGCTCCAAAACCACCTCATCAAAATCCCAGACTGGCTATCTAAATAGCAAAATCAAATAAGTGAGCTTAAATGTTGTCACATCAAGTTCACGCTCAACAGAAAAGTTTCTCCGGATATTTTTCAGAACAACTGTAACGACCTTTCCTCCCGGGGTAACGCTCAGTCGTGTCCAGGGGTCGTAGAAGAAATTTTTAATTCAACGTAGTTTATATAGGATTAATAATATTTCAATATAATTCAATATAATTCAGTATAATTCAGCGCTGTTGTTCTGCGTTGCGCCGTTCGATTGCATCCGTTTCTGTGAGTTGTTGTTGCGCATGCCTGCTTTCGTTATTCTTGTGATAATTTTTGTCATTTATGGACGTTGTATTCTTAGAATTGTTGTTTGTGAATAGTTTGTGACGATATTGTGGTCGTCACACAACATACGCATTCCTCAATGTAAAGAAGTTATCTCGGAATTCATTTAGACAAAAGATTGACATGGCACAAGCATATCGAGGCCAAGAGAACGCAAATGAAACTCAAAGATAATAGCTTGCACTGGCTAATAAATAACAGTGATGGACATTTTTGGCAAAATGTTGTGCCGGAATCCAAAAATAATATCTAAGATTTTTCATCACCCTTCGATTCCAAAAATTGCAAATTACTTAATTTTGGGTTTATTTTTTTTCGCGACAGCTTTACTGAAAACAAGAAGTATTTGAAATAATTAATCAGTGGAAATATGCTCTATGAATATCAAAGAGCTTTTCGGAAAGCAAAGTTTATCTAATTTGGCCAAATTTGAGGCCACAAATGATGTTCAAACTTGAAAAATCGTATTTTTCTATAAAAAATGTAAAAATTTGTTTCTTTCAATGGGCTTTTCTTGATCAATATTTTCGTTGTATTTAAAATGTTCTTTTAAGATAAAGGAGTAATAAATTATGTGCAAGTATTTCTAAAAATGAAAGTTTTTATTTAAATATTCGCTGAGAAATTAACCATTTTATAAAAGCGTTGTATTTCTAACACATTTGCAACATTTTTTTTTAATCACTTGTTTGTGCTCAAAGGCGACACGATTTTTTATTGTTCTAATAACAGTCCCTTTTGAATCAATAAAGATAGTCATTTGAAAACAAGCCAAAAAGAAATACATAAGCTGAACATGCCGCGAAAGTGGCTCAGTCCTCACTCCAAGTGCTTATTGGCGTGTGCATCGAGGGCTGCATTTAGACATGCCTGCCTCTGTATCTGCGTGTCTGTATAAAGTGCTCTTATCGGAGGAGGTGTATTGTCAAGTTCAACATATTTCACTACCATTATATTTTCAAAAAAATATGTCGCACAGAGTTTTTAAATTCAATGTTTTCATAAAATGATTAATTTCACAGCGAATATTTAAAGAGAAACTGAACTTTTTAGAAAAATTTGCACATAATTTTTTACTCGTTTATGCTAATAGGAATGTATTAAATACAACGCAAATATTGATCAAGATAAGTCCATTGAAAGTAAAAAATTTGTAAAGTTTTTAGAAAGAAAAAAATACGATTTTTCAGGTTTGAACATCATTTCATCAATAATTCTGCGATTAAGGTCACTATTTTGGTGTAGTTTTAAAGCTTAATGTAATAACAATGAATTAACATTCAGACATTTTTAAAAATTTTTTGAGCAAAGCGGCGTGTATCCACAAAATCCGATTAATGCATTAATGGCTCCATTTTTTTAACTACACGGAATGGAGATATAGGAATTGTTGTTTTACAATGCGGGTTGACAGTAGAGTTCGAACCATCGTTCAAAACTCTTCTGGCAAAAACCTTATCGAACAGTGTAGTTAACAATCAACGTTATCATTCCGAAGTCCTTGATCAACACGAAGTTATTTTATGGGCAGTTCTAATTGTCCATTTTTCCCGCTGGGCAGCACTTCAATCTCAGCTGCCCAGGCTTTTGTCCCACAATGCTTGATTGGAAAACAAGAATTAGAACTTCTCTTTGGTTCCAGCATTCGATCGAACAGGTGTTTTTTTTTCCTATTCATATCCGCGAGTGTTTAATTTGCTAACGCGCAAGGTAAAGGCAGCGACGTCAACAGCATCGTCAGTCCAAGGTACGTAGATGATTCTTTTGTTGGTTGTCTAGGAGCGATTTCCCTTTGCCCCATTGTTTGGTCGTAGGACCAACCAGATCTTTGTGGCACAAACACTTATCATTTGCATATTGAAATTTTCCCTATACGTTGGTGTTTGTGATTGTTATATAGAAATTACTTTTGTAACTCGAATTATTTGTTTTGGTAAATCTCTAAATATCACGTTTCGAACCGGACCACAGGGCGAGCCAAATGCATTATGTTAAGTCGCCACCAAAGTTGTTATTTGGCTGTTTTTTTTTCACTTGAATTCAAGGTTTCGTTAATTTCAATTGAACGCTTTAAAGACACGGCCAGAACACCTCAAGTCGTCCCCGTATGTAGAATAAAAAAATTGCACTAAGTTTAAATTGACTTAACAGGGACAAAAAAAAGTATATTGAAACGGTTACATCCGGTCAAAGTTGTTTTAAAGCAACATTATTTTTCTTAGGTATTTAAATGAAAAGAAACTTTTATTTGTTTAAATTTCACTTTAATCTTTTGGCTTTGAATTTCAGTTATATTTTTCTTAAAAAAAAAAAACGATTTGTTTGTGTTTACGACACGTTAAAAAACTGACTTTCTGCCAAAAGTTCAACGGTTATACGCTGCACTGAAAGCGAATACGTAAACCTTGGTTACTCCCAAATTTCAAATCAAAAGCTCAATGCGTTGGTTGCTGATAATTTTTTTAATTTAACATTGTTTTAAAGCAACGCCGTTGTTTAATGGGTAATTTCAATTCCTTATATTAAAATGTACAAATGATAACAATAAAAAATTAAAGAGTTAATAAAATTCAATACTATAGTACAAAAAGTTGAAACTATGCTTCTTTATCATTTGATTAGAAATATTTAAAGAGAAGAAAAACTCCTCGAATTCGCGAATGCCAAAATTTTATACCGTTGCAGCACTAAAATGTATTTAAAGAATTGAGTAGCCCCATAACTTTTATTTAAATTTTACTTGCCACTCAGACATTTTGTCATTGCTCTCATTTTTATATAAGTTATTTCATTCATTTTAAACTGAAAATCCAATTGCGCGTGAGTTGCGGAACGTTTCGCGCTCCAGAAGCTGCGTGAAAAGGCCCACTTTCAATTCAGCGTGTGCGTGAGCATTTCATTGCTGCGGATGTGGATCTGAACTTGACTCAGTACATCTTTAGGTACTCCTGCATTCGTCTTGTTTTCTATGAGCGGAATGTAATTGTCCCTTTACTTAACAAATAAATTATAGAAATCATATAGACATCGACGCAAAAAAAAATACAACATTTAATGCGTATTACTTTATTAAGCAGGAAAAGTATGCTCCGTAGTACCAAGTACCTTAAATAAGCACTCAGTAGTTTCTACAACACTGCTATATTCCTTTTTTCAACTGTTAAACGCAGCTGTCGAATTTCACGCGTGAAATATTAAATTTTTCGAAAATTTAACGCTGCGTGAACGCACGTAGTTGTATGCAACATATGTTTGCATGTGTTGAGTATTTGCGTGAATTTACGTTCCGCAGCTCACGCATAATTAGAATTCCAGCTTTAAGCGTAAGTTCCAATAGCGCGTGAACTACGAAACGTTTCACGCTGCGAAAGCTGCTTGAAAAAGCAACTTCCAATTGTGCGTATGAGTGAGCATGTCTGCTGCGGTTTTGGATCTGAATTTGACTCAGTACATTTGTAGGTACTCTTGTATTCGTCTTGTTTTCTATGAGCGGAATGTAATTTTCCCTTTTACTTTACAAAAAATTATAAAAATTATAAATATAGACATCGATGCTTAAAAGAAAAGAATTTTTAATGCATATTACTTGATTAAGCATGCCCCCGTAGTACCAAGTATCTTAAAATAGTACTCGATAGTTTATACAACACTGTTATATTACTTTTTTCAACTGTTATACCAAGCTGTAATAATTTCACGCGGCGTGAAATATTAATTTTCTTTTCAGTATTTCACGCTGCGTGCGCACGCACACATTTGCCTGGAACCGGTTCAATATGTTTGGATGCGTTGAGTATTTGTATGAATTCACGATCCGCATCTCACGCGCTATTGGAATTCCCATTTTTCTCTTTTCATTTCAATGCCATACCTGAATAATAACATCAACGTCATATGAATTACCCTGTGAACGTTGAAATCCACGAAACGAACTTCCGTTAAACAACATAGACCGAGGGACACCGCTTTGTTTGGAAGAAGAGTATATAGTTGGCCAGAATCCTTCTAGGAGGTTCATTCTTGTACTTTACGTGGGAACTTCAAAGTCGCAATAATGTTTCTG
>CM035807.1:44552916-44586840 GCA_020466095.1 Chlorops oryzae | reverse complement strand
GGTGCAATCCATGCACATTCATCAACACAGCTTTCCTAGCTGATCGTCAACTCGGTGGGTATACTCTATGCACCTTTGCAATCTACGCACACCTTAACTGCTTAAATCGTCGTTTCCGCAAACAACACCGTCAATACAACACGTGTTTCTTCACACATCAGCAATTCCCGCGTAGAATCCACTGCTTAATCATTTCATCGAGTTTCTTATGCTTTCCAACACCGACTGAATTAAATGTGATCCTACACACATATCATAAAAGCCCAGTCTTTTTAAACCGAGGCTCGTAATTATCAAAAAAAATTACATTTATAAACATTTCTATAGTCGGAATATGCTCTGTGATATGTAATTGTGTTAAATTTGATGAAAGATATTAAAAATTATTGATAGACTCCTATCCTAAATTAGTGATCCAATAAATAATAGATATATAATGTTTAAAAAAAATTTCAAGTTTAAAATAGATGCAAAAACTAATTGCGGGTTCCCCAATATTCTGAGTTTCTAGTCGATTTTCACCAGATCTGGAATTATGTTATGGCGTTAAATGGTTTAAAGAAAATTGGATATGTGCCTCAATAATGCAGTTCAAAAAAATCGGGTAGGTGGTTTTTTCGCGTCAGTGCCAAAATTTTTCTAAAAAAATTTGTTTCCAGCTAAGCAAATGATCTATATATATAAAAATCAAATGGTGTGCGTATGTAATCGATAACCGTCTAAACTATCAGACCGATTTCAAAACCAAAACATGCGTTGGAAAGGTCTTTTTGGGGAGCAGGTTATGGGCTATTGAAATATTAAAAAGATAAATGTGTGCGTGAAATAATGGCCAAAAAGCCGCGGATTGTTCATTATTCACTCTAACTAAGCTGTAAAGAAAATTTGATCACATGGCCATAGCAAAAAAATTTTCATGAAAATTCAAATTCAATTTCGATTTCGGTCAGATGCCAACAGAAACATACTGATCTCTTCCGTTAAATGTCTACCATCGCCGAAATTCGCGAAAACCGCATAATTTGGCTTTTTCCTATTTTGAATCGTACACTAAGCAGCCAAATATAGTGCTCTATTAGGGTTAAAAATTGGCCATGTCACGATTCGTGAAATTTGCGAAATTTTGATTTTTAGTATTTTGAATCATACACTAAGCAGCCAAATATAGTGCTCCATTAGGGTTAAAAGTTGACCATGTCTCTACCATGGCCGAAATTCGCGAAAACCGCATAATTTGGCTTTTTCCTATTTTGAATCGTACATTAAGCAACCAAATATAGTGCTCTATTAGGGTTTAAAAATTGGCCATGTCCACGATTCGCAAAATTTTTGCAAAATTTAAATTTCACTATTTTGAATCGTGCATTTAACAGCCAAATATATTGTTCTATTAGAGTTAAAATTTGACCATGACCACGATTCGCGAAATTTTGCAAAATTTAAATTTCACTATTTCGAATCGTGCAATTAGCAGCCAAATATATTGTTCTATTAGAGTTTAAATTTGACCATGACCACGATTCGCGAAATTTTGCAAAATTTAAATTTCACTATTTTGAATCGTGCATTTAACAGCCAAATATATTGTTCTATTAGAGTTAAAATTTGACCATGACCACGATTCGCGAAATTTTGCAAAATTTAAATTTCACTATTTTGAATCGTGCATTTAACAGCCAAATATATTGTTCTATTAGAGTTAAAATTTGACCATGACCACGATTCGCGAAATTTTGCAAAATTTAAATTTCACTATTTTGAATCGTGCATTTAACAGCCAAATATATTGTTCTATTAGAGTTAAAATTTGACCATGACCACGATTCGCGAAATTTTGCAAAATTTAAATTTCACAATTTTGAATCGTGCATTTAACAGCCAAATATATTGTTCTATTAGAGTTAAAATTTGACCATGACCACGATTCGCGAAATTTTGCAAAATTTAAATTTCACTATTTTGAATCGTGCATTTAACAGCCAAATATATTGTTCTATTAGAGTTAAAATTTGACCATGACCACGATTCGCGAAATTTTGCAAAATTTAAATTTCACAATTTTGAATCGTGCATTTAACAGCCAAATATATTGTTCTATTAGAGTTAAAATTTGACCATGACCACGATTCGCGAAATTTTGCAAAATTTAAATTTCACAATTTTGAATCGTGCATTTAACAGCCAAATATATTGTTCTATTAGAGTTAAAATTTGACCATGACCACGATTCGCGAAATTTTGCAAAATTTAAATTTCACTATTTTGAATCGTGCATTTAACAGCCAAATATATTGTTCTATTAGAGTTAAAATTTGACCATGACCACGATTCGCGAAATTTTGCAAAATTTAAATTTCACAATTTTGAATCGTGCATTTAAACAGCTAAATATATTGTTCTATTAGAGTTAAAATTTGACCATGACCACGATTCGCGAAATTTTGCAAAATTTAAATTTCACTATTTTGAATCGTGCATTTAACAGCCAAATATATTGTTCTATTAGAGTTAAAATTTGACCATGACCACGATTCGCGAAATTTTGCAAAATTTAAATTTCACAATTTTGAATCGTGCATTTAACAGCCAAATATATTGTTCTATTAGAGTTAAAATTTGACCATGACCACGATTCGCGAAATTTTGCAAAATTTAAATTTCACAATTTTGAATCGTGCATTTAACAGCCAAATATATTGTTCTATTAGAGTTAAAATTTGACCATGACCACGATTCGCGAAATTTTGCAAAATTTAAATTTCACTATTTTTGAATCGTGCATTTAACAGCCAAATATATTGTTCTATTAGAGTTAAAATTTGACCATGACCACGATTCGCGAAATTTTGCAAAATTTAAATTTCACTATTTTGAATCGTGCATTTAACAGCCAAATATATTGTTCTATTAGAGTTAAAATTTGACCATGACCACGATTCGCGAAATTTTGCAAAATTTAAATTTCACTATTTTGAATCGTGCATTTAACAGCCAAATATATTGTTCTATTAGAGTTAAAAATTTGACCATGGACCACGATTCGCGAAATTTTGCAAAATTTAAATTTCACTATTTTGAATCGTGCATTTAACAGCCAAATATATTGTTCTATTAGAGTTAAAATTTGACCATGACCACGATTCGCGAAATTTTGCAAAATTTAAATTTCACAATTTTGAATCGTGCATTTAACAGCCAAATATATTGTTCTATTAGAGTTAAAATTTGACCATGACCACGATTCGCGAAATTTTGCAAAATTTAAATTTCACTATTTTGAATCGTGCATTTAACAGCCAAATATATTGTTCTATTAGAGTTAAAATTTGACCATGACCACGATTCGCGAAATTTTGCAAAATTTAAATTTCACTATTTTGAATCGTGCATTTAACAGCCAAATATATTGTTCTATTAGAGTTAAAATTTGACCATGACCACGATTCGCGAAATTTGCAAAACTTTAATTTTCGCATTGCAGTACAGAGTAAGGCCCCTGCTCTGAATGTGCTGAGGAAAAGGTATATGTGCAATCGGCTAAGCCGATGTAAACTTCCTGGGATATATTATCCCAATAAAGTTTTTAGGTGGGACATATTACGAATTTTTCTTCTGCCCGGGCAACGTCGGGCGATTTCAAAACCAAAACATGCGTTGGAAAGGTCTTTTTGGGGAGCAGGTTATAGGCTATTGAAATGTCCAAAAAGATGAATGTATGCGTGATATAATGGACAGAAAGCTGCAAATACAAATACAAAACTGTGAATTCATTTTAATATTGTAGCATCTAGGAGCTTTTGGAGATTGTGAGAAATGAAAATAATATCATTTGAAAAACTGAAATAAAAAAATTTATTTTGCTTTTTCAAAACATCATATTAATGCCGCGGCAAAGACGGAGCAATCTTGCACGGCGCACGCGTAATGCTACAAGCGTACTTGCTCTTAGAAGAGGCGAAAGTGATGAGCAGCGCGCAAATCGAAATGACTTGACACGAGAACGTAACTCAAGATTGCGTTCTGCCCGAACAGAACAGGAAATAGAAGCGATTAATGCTATTCATCGTGCTAGAATGAGACTCAGTCGTGGTCTATCACATGAAGATCAATTGCAGCAAAATTTGAACAGGCGTACACAAAGGCAGGCGCATGCTGTGGGAAATTTAGAGCGTGCCGCGTTTAACTATAATAACGCAATCGATTACAGTTCGCACCGTTCTGTTTTAATTGGTGTAATGAATCAAGTGTGCCAACATTGTAATGCATTGAAATTCCCAAATGAAACACCAGGTATGTGCTGTTCAAATGGAAAAGTTAAACTACCAGAATTGAATCCACCACCAGAACCATTGCTTTCATTGGTGGCAGGAATAACACCACTATCGAAGCATTTTTTGTCGAAAATTCAGAATTATAATTCATGTTTTCAAATGACTTCGTTTGGTGCAACAAATATTATTCGCGATAATTTTATGCCCACTTTTAAGGTAATTTTATTTTTTAAGGTAATTTTATTTTTGTCTCTTTCGCGCGGCTGTTTTTGGACCTTTTTTAAAAAAATTCCTGACAGAAAACGAAAAGAGCTTTTTCAATTTTGTTTTTTTATTGTGTTAAGAATTAATTAAATTTAAAAAAGGAAACATGTTTTCTATGTGAGGGCCGTTCAGTAAGTTCTCGGCCGTCAAATTGGAGGCTCAAAAAAAAAAAAGTTTAGTGCTGGCGGCCACGATTCCAGGTGTCCAAGTTGCCTCAAATGAAAAAGAAAAACGGGGTTATAATCAGTCATTATGGCATGAACCTCGAAAATAATTGCGATTTTTTTGACGAAATGGCGGCCATTGAAAAATGAAAAAATCGATTTCGGGTAAAATTTTTTGTATTTCAGTGTAAAAAAAATAGTAAAAAATTTGTTAAAATTATGATTGAGGTTGACGCCATAATGGTGACAATTCTGCGTCGATTCCACTTTGTTTCATTAAAATCGGTCCAGCTGGACTGGAGAAATCATGGCCGCCAGTTCAAAAAAGTGGTTTCGAGATAAATGCGTTGAAAATTACTCATTTTAGCGCAGAGCTTGCTCGACAAAAAAAGACTACATCTTCTGAACTATTTCAAATTTCAAAAAAACCCTTTAGCACGATGGGTGATGTGAATAAAAAATAAGCAAAAGCTACAACAAGCAAAATTTTAAGCAATAGCTACGTTTTTGGGAATAAAAAAACACTTTTAGCTTTTGCTTACTTTTTATTCACATCACCCAATATTCTCAAATATCCAAGCTATAAAAAATGAAAAAAAAAGTCGCCAAAAAATTTTTGTCAAAGGAGACAACCCCCTTAAGGCAATTTCGATACGACCGAAATTTTTAACATTTGTTCATATTCTGATCCCATTTATGATTATTCTACAATACAGATTCAAGGTCAGATTTATCACAGAGTTGGTTCATTGTTGCCATTTCCGGATCAAAACTATCAATTTTTGCAAATATATTTCGTTGGTAATTCAAATATTGAAACTGATCAACGTTGTAGGATTAATTCTGACGTAAGGAGAGGATTAATTGCAGAATTACAAGATCTTTTTCATGAGCACAATGCATTGGTTCGATTGTTTCAAACAGCACTTGATCGTATGCCGTCCGATAATCATACAATTGTTATTCGAGCTGACAAAACACACTGCTGGAGAACATGCAAGGCGATTTAATGCACCTACAATTGATGATGTAGCTATTGTAGTTGTTGGAGAAGAATTTCAAGCACGTGATATTGTGCTTCATCGTCGAAATGCGCAACTTCACCGTGTGTCTGAGACGCATCGCTGTTACGATGCTTTGCAATATCCTATTATATTTTGGCAAGGAGAGGACGGATACTCTATTGGCATTAAAAATGATGAATCCATCAAATCATGCGACAAATGGTGTGTTAAATTAAAAATATTCTTCACTAATGGCAAATTCATTCAATTTTAATATTTTATTTATAGCTGGTGAAGAAATAAATAAAAATGTTAGCGCGATGAATTATTATTCGTACAGAATGATGTTACGCCAAAATGAATATAATCACATATTGCATTGTCGACGACTTTTCCATCAATATGCAGTCAATATGTATGCAAAGATTGAAACTGAGCGTTTGAATTATATCAGATACAATCAAAGAAAACTACGTTCTGAGGAATATATACATTTGCGCGATGCAGTTAATAATGATAGCAATGTGAATGATATTGGAAGAATGATTATTTTACCAGCAACGTATACTGGAAGTCCACGTCACATGCACGAGTATGCACAGGACGCAATGTCATATGTTCGCCACTATGGACGACCAGATTTATTCATTACTTTCACATGTAATCCACATTGGACAGAGATTATGGAACATTTATTTGACGGTCAATCGTCAACAGATCGTCATGATATAACGGCACGTGTTGTTTAAGCAAAAATTGAAATCACTGATGGATTTTATTGTTAAATTGAAAGATCACCTCCACCAAGCAGTAGCCTCGACACAAACCACAAGTATGGAGTACTAAACCTAGCTCAGCAACTTCCCGCTAGGAAAATTACATCAGATGATGGCAAAATAGACCAGTCCACCAGTTTACAATCAGGTACAAGTCAATTTTCAAACATAAAAAGCCATTTCGAGAGGCAAAGATCGCAATCCGTTAGTGGAATAAATTGCTATGCAATTAAAGAAAATAGCTCAAACAGCACTCCGAATTGTATTGAACCTGTTTCACCTGCAGCCACTATTCCTAGTGCCAAAATTACAAAAAATTTTTACCCACACAAATTTAATAGTTGATTCGGATAGCAACCAAAATAAAATGAATAAAAAGAAAACGTTACAGCAGGCGGTGCTGATCGGTATGCATCGATATGTTAATATAACTAAGAGGAAAAGAAGCCCTGCCGGAAAAAATGACACTAGGGCCAAGCTCAACAAAACGGAAACTCCTTCTTTCCAAAAAGCCTTAACGGGCAATCGTTTCGCCGCTCTAGCTGAAAATGTGAGCGAAAAATTCCGAAACAACACAGCCAGAGAAAAAACTTAAATCGCCTCCAATCTATTTGCGCGAGCGGAGCTCTAGTGCACTTGTTGCCAAATTGGCTACTTTGTTAGGAAATAACAACTTTCATGTTGTTCCCTTAACAAAGGGTAACATTCACGAAACAAAAATCCAAACCAACACCGAGGACAATTTCCGCAGGGTTGTAAAAGAGTTTGAATCTACTAATAAAAATTTTTATACCTATCAGCTAAAGAGTAGCAAAGGTATCACAGTGGTGATCAAAGGTATTGAAGCAGACGTCGATATAAATGAAATAAAAGATGCGCTGGGAGAAAAAGGCTTCCACGCTAAATCGGTTATAAATATATTTTAATAAATCAAAAGTTCCACAGCCTATGTTCAAAGTTGATCTGTTGCCTGACAACTTAAAGCTTAAAAAGAATGAAGTCCATCCTATATATTAGGTGTAGTAAAAAGAAATCCATTATTTTTCCAATAGATGGCGTTATTTATCTGCATCTCGCGTTGTATAAGTCCGATCGTGTTCCGCTAGGGGGCATTAGAAAGATGACAGTTCCTACTAAAAAAGCTTTTTGACACTTTTTGATTGATTGATTCAGTTTTGTTTGAGAGCTTGTCAAAGATGGACATCAGCAAAGAGAAAATTCGCTACATTTTACAGTTTTTCTTCGATAAGGGAGAAAACGCAAGCCAGGCGGCTGAAAATGTGAATAGCGTTTATGGACCTGATACTGTAACAGCCAATCATGCGCAATTTTGGTTTCGTCGATTCCGTTCCGGTAACTTCGATGTCAAGGATGCACCACGCACTGGAAGGCCAATTGTCGAAAATGTCGATAAAATCATGGAAATTATCGAGTCCGACCGTCATGTTAGCACTGTTTCGATTGCAAAAGAGCTAAAGATTGCACAAAAAACCGTTTGGAACCATTTGAATAAGGCTGGATACACAAAGAAGCTCGATGTATGGGTGCCACACGAGTTAACGCAAAAAAAACCCCATAGACCGAATTTCCATCTGCGAATCGCTGCTGAACCGCAACAAAATCGACCCATTTCTGAAGCGGTTGGTGACTGGTGATGAAAAGTGGGTCACTTACGACAACGTCAAGCGAAAACGGTCGTGGTCGAAACACGGTGAACCGGCGGAAACGGTGGCCAAGCCAGGATTGACGGCCAGGAAGGTTTTGCTGTGTGTTTGGTGGGATTGGCAGGGAATTATCTACTATGAGCTGCTCCCATACGGCAAAACTCTTACTCGGAACTCTACTGTCAACAATTGGACCGTCTGAAGGAAGCAATCGCCCATAAGCGGCCAGCTTTGGCCAATAGGAGAGGAATTGTGTTCCATCAGGACAACGCCAGGCCACACACATCGATAGTGACTCGCCAGAAGCTCCGGGAGTTTGGTTGGGAGGTTCTTCTGCATCCACCTTATAGTCCGGACCTGGCACCAAGTGATTACCATCTGTTCCTGTCCATGGCGAACAATTTTGCTGGTGAAACATTCGCTTCAAGAGAGGCTTCTGAAATTCGACTGTCTCAATTTTTTGCTAATAGGAACGAGGGCTTCTATGAGAGAGGCATAATGAAATTACCTTTAAAATGGCAACAAGTTATCGAACAAAACGGCGCATATTTGACCTAAATCGGGTCATTCTAACTATCTTAAATAAAGCCCTCAATTTAATGCAAAAATAATGGATTTCTTTTTACTACACCTAATATATATAATTTACAATACTTATTGCATCGCAAAATATCGGTCGAAGAGCCACATAAAAGAAATGGTCCTATTCAATGTACCAATTGTCAAGAGTTTGGACATACAAAATCTTATTGCACATTGCGCACTGTGTGTGTAATATGTGGCGAGCTTCATCATAGCTCAGTCTGTAATAAAAAAACAATTGATGATCGCAAATTACTAAAATGCAGTAACTGTGAAGGAAACCATTCTGCGAATTACAGAGGATGTCTAGTTTATCAAGATCTGAAAAAACGAATCAATATTAAAAAAGAATCAGCTCGTAATCCTACAAAAATATTACTGTTTCGGTACCATTATCCTCTCACAACCTTAATTTGAATCCTGTAACTCCAGGAGTTTCTTATGCAAATGTACTTAAACCTTCGCCCTCTGTTAGTCCCTCCTACTAACAACAATAGTAGTCTTGAGATAATGATATCAACTCTAACTCAAAGTTTGTCTCAATTTATGCAAACAATGCAAAGCTCACTAGACAGAATTGTGCAAATGCAAACACAATTAATGACAGCACTTTTAGCAAAAATATGAGCGTCTTAAAAATTTGTGCATGGAATTCGAACGGGCTAACCAAGCATAAACTGGAAATTCAAAATTTTTTAAATCATGAAGAAGTTGACGTAATGCTTCTCTCTGAAACTCATTTAACAAATAAGAATTTCTTCTCAATCCCTGGTTATATTTTCTATCAAACAAACCACCCAGACGGCAAGGCGCATGGAGGCACTGGTATACTTATTCGTCGAAGAATCCAGCATTTTCCTTTAGATTCATATAGTTATGATTTCATTCAGGCATCAACAGTTTGCGTAATAATGAGAGGTAAAAATCTCGTTTTATCGGCGATTTATTGCCCACCTCGATTTAATGTAACGGAAAAAATGTTCGTGGACTACTTTGAGACATTGGGTGAAAAATTTCTAGCAGCGGGAGACTATAATGCAAAGCATACTTTCTGGGGCTCCAGAACATGCAATCCTAAGGGACAACAACTATACAAGGCAATTATTAATAAAAATAATTCTCTTGACTTTGTATCGCCGAGGCAGCCAACTTACTGGCCAACAGATCTTCAAAAAATTCCTGACCTCTTAGATTTCGGAATCACTAAGGGTGTTGCAAGAGAACTTATTTCAGCAAAAGCGACAACTGACCTCACCTCCGATCATTCGCCTGTTATGTTCCTCTTACATAAGTTTCCAAAAGAAGTTGAAGGTCCTCTCAGCTTAACAAATCCAAGGACTAACTGGCTAAAGTACAAAAAGTATATAAGTTCCCACATTCATACAAATTACAAAATCGCATGCAATGAGCATATTGATGATGCCGTAATTGTTTTCAATTCCATACTAGAATCAGCAGCAAAAAATTCTACCCCATATTTTAAAAAAAGAATTAGGAAAACACTGACCAATATAGAAATCGAAAATCTCGTTGCTGAAAAACGAAGATTCAGGCGCGAATGGCAACGATTCCGCTCGCCAATTGCCAAAGATAGACTAAAAGAGGCTGAAAAAAAACTTAGACTTGCTCTAGCTAGGGATAAGGAAACTGAAAAACGTCATTTTATCCAGAACCTTACGCCCAGAGGCGTTAATCGAGAGTCCTTGTGGCTAGCGAGCCGCGGTTTTAAAACTCCAGTATATAGTGAGTCACCTATCCGTAGACCTAATAGTGGTTGGGCACGCTCCGACGAAGATAAAGCAACGGTCTTTGCATTGCACCTCAGTAAGGTTTTTCAACCAAATCCGAGCACTACTCAAATCAATCTCCCAATTCAAACTGAAAACGCCCACAGAATTCACATAAACATTAGACCAAGTGAAGTTAATAATTCCATAAAAAATGAAATGGTCTGTAAAAAAGCCCCAGGGCATGATCTAATTACATCAAAAATGTTAAAACAGCTACCTTCCGTTGCAGTATTATTTTTAACAGTCCTATTTAATTCTATTATAAAGCACGGATACTTTCCAAAAGATTGGAAACGGTCGGTAATTAAAATGGTGTCTAAGCCAGGAAAAGATCCTACCCAAGCTTCCTCTTATAGACCAATTAGCCTCTCCCTTGCCTCTCAAAGTTATTCGAAAAAATATTGCTATCCAAATTAACACCATTTCTTCAAGAACAGCATATTGTTCCCTCCCACCAATTTGGATTCAGAAAACATCACGGCACTATTGAGCAAGTTAATCGTATTACGAATGAAATTCGACTTGCATATGAACATCGCGAATACTGCTCAGCAGTATTCCTAGACATCCAGCAAGCTTTCGATAAAGTTTGGCATGAAGGATTGTTATATAAAATCAGAAGCTTACTTCCTGTAAATGTCCACGCGATATTTGAGTCATACCTAGAACATAGAACGTTCCAAGTAAAACATAATTCGTTCACAACAAAAACTTTTGAAATTTATGCAGGAGTCCCTCAAGGGAGTGTTGTTGGGCCTTTTCTTTATCTTTTGTATACAGCAGATATTCCAAACAGCGATCGAGTATCGATTTCGACATTTGCTGACGACACAGCGATATTAAGTCGTCACAAGGATATAAGTGCGGCAACTTCTAAGCTCCAAAACCACCTCAACGAAATCCAAGACTGGCTAACTAAATGGCGAATTCAAATAAATGAGCTTAAATGTCGGCATATAACTTTCACGCTCAACAGAAAAGCTTCTCCGGATATTTTTCTGAACAACATACGCATCCCTCAATGTGAAGAAGTTACCTACCTCGGAATTCACTTAGACAAAAGATTGACATGGCGCAAGCATATCGAGGCCAAGAGAACGCAAATTAAACTAAAAGCCAAGAGCTTGCACTGGCTAATAAATAACCGCTCTCACCTAACATTAGATTTTAAAGTCCTTCTGTACAAGCAAGTCATAAAGCCAATATGGACGTATGGTCTGCAATTGTATGGATATGCAAGCGCTTCAAATATTGACATTCTGCAGAGAGCACAATCCAAAATACTAAGAACTATTACAGGAGCTCCTTGGTTTATTACAAATGAACGCATCCATAGAGAGCTCAACGTAGAACTGGTTAAAATGGAGTTCGCCAAAGTCAAAGAAAAGTATTTTTGTAAACTGCAAGCACACGTGAACCCACTCGCGCGTAGACTATCAAATCCAACTCACCATTCGAGGCTCAAAAGAAATGATCGGCCAGCGGCCCCAAGTCATACTCTACAACAGGTGCAATCCATGCACATTCATCAACACAGCTTTCCTAGCTGATCGTCATCTCGGTGGGTGCACTCCATGCACCCTTGCAATCACGCACACCCTAGCTTCTTAAAATCGTCGTTTCCGCAAACAACACCGTCAATACTACATGTGTTTCTTCACACATCAGCAATTCCTGTTTGCAATTCTCTGCTTTACCGTTTCATCGAGCTTCTTATGCTCTCCAACACCGACTCAATTACATGTGATCCTACACACACATCATAAAAGCCCAGTCTTCTTAAGCCGAGGCCCGTAATTATCAAAAAATTACATTCATTAACGTTTCTATAAGTCGGAATATGCTCTGTGATATGTAATTGTGTTAAATTAGGTGTAAGATTTTAAAACTTATTGATAGACTCCTATCCTAAAGGAGTGATCCAATAAATAATATATAATGTTTTATTAAAAAAAAAAAATTGAAAGTCTTTGGAGAGGTCCGTTGCTGGATGTATTCTGTTGAATGGCAGAAGAGAGGTTTACCACATGCACACGCTTTAATTTGGTTAGTTCGCAAAATAAGACCGGATGAAATTGATAGTGTTATATCGGCGGAAATTCCTGATCAAACAGTTGATCCAGAATTGCATGAAATTGTCATAAAGAATATGATTCATGGCCCATGTGGTGAATTTAACATCAATTCACCATGTATGATTGATGGAAAGTGTACGAAACGATATCCAAGAGCATTGGTGTCTGATACGGTCACTGGCAATGACGGATATCCGTTGTATCGTCGTCGGTCAACTGAAGACAATGGTAGATCAACAATGGTTAAGATAAGAAATCAAGATGTTGAAGTGGATAATCGTTGGATCGTTCCATATTCACCGTTATTGTCGAAAACGTTTAAAGCCCATATAAACGTTGAGTATTGTAATTCAGTCAAATCGATTAAATACATTTGCAAATACGTGAATAAAGGTAGCGATATGGCTGTATTTGGAGTAGCTGAAGTCAATAGAAATGATGAAATAATCAAATGGGGCGTTATATCAGCAGCAATGAAGCAATTTGGCGTATTTTTTCATTTCCAATACATGAAAGATATCCAACAGTTGTTCACTTGGCAGTTCATCTTGAAAATGGTCAACGTGTTTTATTTTACGGCTGAAAATGCATTGGCAAGAGCAACAGCACCACCAGGTACCACATTGACTGCTTTCTTTAGATTGTGTCAAGTTGATGCTTTTGCTAAAACGTTGCTATATGCGGAAATACCATCATATTTCACGTGGAATGCACAAAAAAAGGAATTTCAACGACGTAAACAAGGGACACCAGTTGATGGCCATCCTAATTTGTATTTTTCTGATGCTTTGGGGAGAATTTACACGGTTCACCCGAACAATGCTGAGTGTTTTTACTTGCGTTTGTTGTTGATTAATGTCCGCGGACCCACATCATTTCAACATTTGAGAACAATTGATGGAAATTTGTGTGCGACATATCGTGAAGCATGTCAACGATTGAATTTACTTGAAGATGACACACATTGGGATGCTACAATTGCTGATGCATCAATTTCAGCTCACCCAAATCAAATACGAACATTATTTTCAATCATAATATCAACATGTTTTCCTGCAAATCCACTTGAATTATGGACAAAGTATAGAGATTTTATGGCAGAAGATATTTTACATCGATTTCGTCGTGTTAATGCAAATCCAGACATGGAATTCACGACTGAAATATATAATGAAGCATTGATTATGATTGAAGATATATGTTTATTGATTGCTAATAAAGCATTACCACAATTAGGTTTGCCATTGCCTGATCGTCCAATGCATGACATATTTAATCGCGATTTGAAGAGTGAACGACAATTTGATTGCAATGAATTGAGAACATTTGTACAAACAAATATGTCAAAATTAAATGTTCAGCAAAAAATAGCCTATGATTCAATAATGGAAGTGGTGGAATGTATTTCTTGGATGCGCCTGGAGGAACAGGAAAAACATTTTTAATTTCCTTGCTTTTAGCAGCTGTACGATCTCAAAATAAAATCGCATTGGCACTTGCTTCTTCTGGGATTGCAGCCACTCTATTAGATGGAGGTCGAACAGCGCATTCTGCGCTTAAACTGCCTTTGAATATGCAAATAAATGAAACTCCTACATGTAATATTTCAAAGACTTCTGGAATGGCAAAAGTTTTGCAACAATGCAATTTAATCGTATGGGATGAATGTACTATGGCTCACAAGAAATCATTAGAAGCTTTGGATCACACTTTGAAAGATCTACGAGGAAATCAGGAATTGTTTGGTGGTGCTTTGATATTGTTGGCAGGTGATTTTAGACAAACCTTACCTGTTATTCCTCGATCTACTGCTGCTGATGAAATAAAAGCGTGTTTGAAATCGTCATATTTGTGGAGATATGTAAAGACACTCCGACTTAGTATAAACGTTCGTGTTCAGTTGCAAAGTGATCCATCAGCAGACGAGTTTTCAAAACAACTGTTAAAGATCGGAAATGGAGAATTTCCAATTGATGATATTGGATTGATAACACTTCCATCCAATTTCTGCCGTTTCACACAATCTATAGAAGAGTTAATAGAAGGCGTGTTCCCAAACATAGTACAGCAATACAAAAATCATGTTTGGTTAAGTGAAAGAGCAATATTAGCAGGAATAAACAAAGATGTCAATGAACTGAACAATGCTATTCAATTGAAAATAGCAGGCGATCTAGCGACGTACAAGTCAGTGGATACTGTTATGAATCAAGATGATGTGGTGAATTATCCTACTGAATTTTTAAATTCACTTGATTTGCCCGGACTGCCACCACATAATTTGCAATTGAAGGTTGGAGTACCTATTATTATGCTTCGTAATATAAACCAACCGAAACTTTGTAATGGTACTAGACTTGCTGTGAAAAAACTAATGAACAATCTCATCGAAGCGACTATTTTGAAGGGGAAATTCAAGGGTGAAGACGTTTTAATTCCGCGCATTCCAATGATTCCTTCTGATTTGCCGTTCGAGTTTAAACGTCTTCAATTTCCTGTGCGTCTTGCTTTTGCGATTACTATAAATAAAGCGCAAGGCCAGTCTTTGGAAATTTGCGGAATAAATTTGGAGTATCCAGTTTTTTCACACGGACAGCTCTATGTTGCATGCTCACGAGTGGGCAAGCCATCAGCATTATTCATTTATGCAGAAAATGGAAAAACAAAAAATGTGGTTTATCATAGAGCACTTCAATGATAAAACTAATTCTCTGATTATAAAAATTGAAAAAAACAAAATATTATTAAAAATAAAAAAAATTGTAAGGATCAAAAATTATTTTTTTTCTGCCGAAAGGATTTTTAATTCACATTTAAAAAAAAAAATTTAATCATTTTAATCCTTCAATTTTTTCATATTCAGATTTCGATAAGAAGTTTAAGGATTGGATGGCTTCAGAGAAAATAACTTGGAAGGAGCTAGAATTTATACTAGCAAAGGAAAGTGAACCGGGAGACGTTTATTTCAACTTCATGAAGAACAATTCACATTTAAAAAAAAGGAAACGGAAAAAATGAAAAATTTTAATTTTTATAAAAATCAATCTGATCTCAATTTGCCGTTCGGAGTCGGCGTTAAACTGTAGGTCCCACTCATCCTGCTAGAGTGATACAGACAGCGACAGGCCAAGCGACAGGTCGGCTGTAAGAAAAATTTCGTCGTATCATTAAGACCACAAAGCGTACCATTGTAAACGGGATTAATAATCGCTAAGAAAAAAAGAAGAATCTGATTTCAGATAGCAGTGAAAATCAAAAGAAAAAAAGAAGTAACTCAATTTTTTCGAAGAAACTCAGTAAGTGGCCTTCAAAATAAATATAAAAAATGAAAAAACCAAAATAATTAAAAATACAAAAAATGGTAAGGATGAAAAAAAAATATTTTTTTCTGCCGAAAGGATTTTTAATTGATATTTAAAAAAAAATAATCATTTAAATCCTTCAATTTTTTCAAATTTAGATTTCGATAAGAAGTTTAAGGATTGGATGGCTACAGAGAGAATAACGTGGAAGGAATTTATTCACGTTCATTTCAAATTAATGAAGACGGCTTTGGAAAAATGAAAATGAAAAATTTTAATATTTATAAAAATCAATCTGATTTCAGACAGCAGTGAAAATCAAAAAAAAAAAAAAAAAAAAGGAGCCCCATTTTTTAGAACTAATACAGTAAGTGGCCTTCAAAATAAATATAAAAAATGAAAAAAACAAAAAATAATTCAAAAACAAAAAAATGGTAAGGATGAAAAATTAATTTTTTTCTGCCGAAAGGATTTTTAATACATATTTTAAAAAAATTTAATCATTTAAATCCTTCAATTTTTTCAAATTTAGATTTCGATAAGAAGTTTAAGGATTGGATGGCTTCAGAGAAAATAACTTATAAGGAGCTAGAATTTATACTAGCAAAGGAAAATGAACCGGAAGAAAAAACAACAAATAATTAAAATGAAAAAAATGGTTAGGATAAAAAATTAGTTTTTTCCTGAGGAAAGGATTTTTAATTCATATTTTGAAAAAAATTTTAATCATTTCAATCTTTCAATTTCTTCATATTTAGATTTCGATAAGAATTTTACGGATTGGATCGCTACAGAGAGAATAACTTGGAAGGAGCTAGAATTTATACTAGCAAAGGAAAATGAACCGGGAGACAGATAAAAATTAAAAACAGAAGAAGAATAATGTTTAAATGTAATTTTTTATTGTTCATTTAGATACATAAAGAAAAAATGAATTTAATTGATTGTTGTTATTTTTGCGAGAAATCACCGAGAAACCACTTCGTGGCAAAAATATTAGGACCAACTTCGTTGCGAAAAATGTCGCCAAAAAGCGACGAAAAAAGCAACAAAAGTAGGAATCTTAGTGATTCGCTACGCAAGCATCGAGAAATAAGCTCGCATGAATTTAATTGAGCTTATAAAATTTATTAATTCTGTGGCGGGACGAAGTTCGGCGGGTCAGCTAGTACTGTATAATAATGCTTATTAATTAATTAGTAATTCTATTTATTGCATCAAAACAAATTATTATGATGAATATGGTATTCTATGTACAAAAGAAAAAACAAATTATAATGTTCACTATGCTAATACTTTGTTATGTACAATAAGGAGCAAAGGAAATCAGATGCTGTTTATTGGCGTTGCATGTGGAATGAAGACTTAATAAGCCACCTTCTCAGATGACAACTTTAAAATATTGCTTGGTCAACGACAGCAAGCTGTGAGAACTTTATTTTGGTTTAAGGCGACACTTGCACGTCATAACAGATTATGCATTCATTCCCTGTATTCTACTTCGAAATAATATCCAATTAAATTTCAAGATACTTTTCGAGTAGTTTTTTTTAAACTGTTTAGGTGTCGCATAGATATTATATAAATATTTATATTATCAATATTAAAAGCTTAGTATATATTTTATCTGGGATTCTGTATTTTATTTTGAATAAATAAAATGTACAACAAATAAAATATTAAAGGGTAGCAAAACCACCAGTTAAGCTACTTACCAACTGAAAACAGCGTTGCGGTATTGATTTTATAGTACACTTTACTTTTTCCTGCTTTCACTAAGTCTGCGGCCAATTTTAATGCGAGATTTATTGTTTTTCCTGAACAATGTAGGTATATGTTGTTGACATGTGTGTTCAGAAGTCTTTTTAATAAATGAGTTTGAGCCTAAAAAGAAATTTTTGAATATTAAAAAAATCTGTATATGTATATGTCATGAGTAGAACTTCTAAAAATTGTTAAAGCAAATTATTTTCTGTACAATAACTTTGTAAACGATAATCTTTTTGATAACACGTGCTGGATAGATCATTTTGTGCCATCTTTTGTATGTGGAAATAAGCATATAACTCTAAAAGCGAATAAAAATAATAATTGATGATCAATAATTGGCGAGTATAAAACGTAGTGTTACAAGGGATAGTGTATCGGGCCGAATGCCTGACATCCAGTTATTCCGCCTGGCAACCACCCGGATGTTCGGCTGCCCGATACTTAATTTAGTTTTGTTATATATTTTTCGGTTTTAAAGCCTTATTGAACGGCGTAGCAATGCTCCGGACCATTGCCGTTTGATAACTGCAATAAAAAATCTCTAAAAACGGACATTTACTGTGAAAATGTTAGCCGAACTGCATACGGTTTCCTCCAATTGCTCCATTTTCAAATCTGCATTCGAAGTATAAATACAATATAGCAAATGTTTAATGTGAGATATCCGGCGGCGGGACATAGATGTAATCCGGCATATAGCCGGATACTAAATTTAAGGCCTGATACCAGATATTGACCAGATATCCGTTGCAACTCTAGTAAAAGGCCTCATAAACAGGACGCCATCCTTCATTCTATCCGTGATCTACACTTCAATCAGCACAGCATAACATGCGCAGAAAATGGATAGCTGGTGGTTGAATATTTCAGATACATAAGGACTGCGGCAGAAAAAGTTCCCCTCAGTTAGGGGCTCTCTCCAGATATGTCAGCAATAAAAAACATTATATAAAAAACGCTTCAGAAATGAATCAGAAGTTCTCTGAAGTGTTCTTTTATATAAAGTCTTTCATTTCTGTTTCATATCTGACAGAACTGGAGGGAGCCCCTAAAGCAGAAAGACTCGAGTAAAAATGCATGAAGTCGAAAAAAACAACAAGTAGGCTAAACGTTAAAACGATCTGAGAAGTTACCGTTTGACTTTTTTTATGCGTTGGTTTTTAGTAGCGATATGTCGTCGAATATAGAAACACGCAATTTCATAATTCGTTTGCATCAAGAACATCCGTTATGGACCTATAAAACAATCGCCAATAGAGCTAAAGTTTGGCTGAAAACCGTATCAAAAGTTATTCAATGAGGACCTAAAAATTACCAGGAAAGTTGGTTCGGGGAGAAAAATGCGTATCCAGAAAAGGCGAAAAAATTGGTGTCTGCACAGTCAATTTACGGACGATAGTTTTACATGATAAGATCATAAGAAAAACACCCAATTTGTACATAAAAGGGAGCATTCAAGTATCACGTACGCTATTTTTAACGACTTTTGAAACTCCCTCCCCTTAGACTTATTAATTTTAAAGTTACAAAATAAGTCTCATTTTTAATTTTTTTGTGATTTTTAATATAAATGTAAAATAGAAATAATAATTATACTTCAATTTCTAAATTAAAATTGCACACATATTAAAGTTTTCAATATCAATTTTATAAATATTTTAGATCCCTGTCAGTGCTCGGACTTCTACTACTTTGATGGTAGATCTACCACTATTTTTCACTTCTACCACTTCTACCACGTTAAGTCCAAAGCAACCCTTTTTTTTTACTCATTTATGCCTTTGTTTTATTTATTTTATGACCATTAAGATTCATTGAGAGCATATGTGCTTCAATGTTACGTGCTATTGAAAAATATGTTGGCAGCTTCCTATTGTCAAGAATATTGCCAAGAATAACAGCATTGGCACTTAACGACATCCAATAAATATTAACCAATTTTTTTATAAGAGAAAATACCTAAAAATTTGTAAGTTTCCCAATTTTCTACAGGATCAGATGTGATATGCTAATTTACTATTTTAAACAATTTTAAATCTACCACCTTTACAAATTTTCTAGTCCGAGCACTGATCCCTGCCTTTGTTTAAAAAATATTTGCAGGCCCTGTTCATACAAAATTAAATTTTGACTTGGCACAGTGTACATATATTTAACGTGCAGAGTATGATGATGCAGCAATTGTTCTTTTCAAAAAATAATCTGCACAATTTACATGAGTGCGTGAAAAAATTACAAGACAATTTTCGGACAATTTTGTAACGTCTTATATTTTAATCTACAATATGCTTATGAGAATTTTAGGCTGAATCAATGTAATGAAGCCAAAACTGAAGCGTTGGCTGTCATGTGTTAGTTGTTATTTGTTGTTGCAGAAATACAACAAAGACATGACAGCTTACACTTCAGCTTCACTATAATTGCAGCCTAACGCTCATAAAAACGAACAGCGACACGCAAATTTTAAAAATTTCTATTGAGTATGCAGTGGGAGTGAAAATATTTGTTGCTGTTATTTTCTTTAATACCGGATTCAGAAATTCGTCTTTGTTTTTCAAATTTGTTTGTTCACATATCTAAAGAGTCAGTTATGCTAAACCAGGATATAGTGTACTCTTTCGTTGCTTTTATAAATCAAACACTGAACGCATGAAGTCCAGGAAAGAAAGACAACGTTCTCTATGAACACAACGCAAAAGCTAGGAATTCTTCGAAGGGATCATGTCAAGAACAAAACAATCGGACTTCTTGCCTCAACACATTGACAAGGGTTTTTCATTCTGATTGTTTTTCGGCAGCCCCGCACTTGTCTGTCGATTGCGTGCTGCACTTACGCACATGTGTGAATATGTTTGTGTGCCCATAGCCATACATAAATTTGTATTTGGACGCTGTGTACCTTTTGCATATTTTCGCCTTGTCTGCTTGTGAAGAGACGACTGAGACAATTTGCTTTCTTATGAGAGCGAACTCTTTGCTCTAAACCGGTTTGTACTTTTATGTATTTGAGTGGTTTGCTGGTGAGGGATGTTCGAGGATGTGGTATGGGAGAGTTTATTTATCTTTACCGTGCATCCCTCTCCCAGAAACCAATTTTGTTGTCGCGTAAAATGAATGACGAACTTGTTGAAAACACATTGAATTCACCGACGGCTGATACTTGCTATTTGAGTTTGCTATCATCGATTTAATAAACGTTTTCACGTCAAAAAGTGTGAGCTTTTTTGGAGAAAAATCCTGCGGGCCTCAAGACATATAAAGTTCAGACAGTGCCTGATCGGAACGAGCTAACAATTGAAATAAAAAAAATTTCCTAGATATCTTTCATTTTTTGGCTGAAAATCACGATATTTTGGTAAAAAATCACGATTTGTTCTATTAAATTTAATGTATTTTTAACGCCAGATTCGGATTCAGTGTCCAAATTTACTTTAGAAATGACGCTACAAATGATCTTTTTTATACACTTTTTTTATCACTTTCAAATTTCATATATTCATATTTTATAATTGAGGAAAAAATGTATTTATGAAAAGTCGCACAGCTAAAATTCAAAATTTGTATATGGTTTAATGGAGAAAAAGTCTTAAAATTAGATGTAATTTACGAATTTCGCTGACGCAGGCTTCTCAAAAATTCTTCCATACAAATTGACCCGCCCTAATGTATATGCATACAACCATACATATTGCGTAGGTCAGTTTTGCCATCATATGCCGAAATTTGCTATCAAGCCTATAAGCTGTAGCGACCGCAACATCGAACATCACCGATCGAGCGTGCATTCTTGAGGCGAGGGCAATAAGAATTGCAAGGCATGTTTGTATGTCGGCTCCGTTGTTTGATGGTCTGTAACGTCTCTGTGCATATAGGCATACAACATCACATAAATATATGCTGCGATGCTTGCGCTCTGCTAACGTTTATGCATGACAATGTTATGATCGAAATTTGAAATTCTTATTCGAAGTTTTTGGCGACAAATAAACATACTTCAATCTGGAATTTATTGCGACTTTCTTTAACATATTGAAACGATTTGTTTTCTTTTCATTGAGTTTGGGGTTGCAAGGAGGCTTGCGGGGTGTTGCGAAGGTGAAGGTCTATAATTGCAGTGCGCTACGACAGACATTGACCGAAAATTTGTTCAACTTCGACTCTTACGGAGTCGGTCAGATTACATCGACCGGCAGTGATCGCCGTGATACAATTCAACGAGCTTAAGACGCATATAATTTTCTGCAATCATCATGGCGTCCAATTGGAATTTCAACTTCCAGCTAGAGGATCTCAAGGGCTTGTGCCTTTATGCGGCTGATTGTGATCCAGGGATTTCGACGGAGTCGCTGCTGGAGATCGTTGCGGAGGACATCAAGACCGCTTCACAACGCGTCAACAATGCCTTTAGTGTAGCTTGTGAAAGAGGTGAATGGAGTGTTGGAGTCGTCGCATTTAATCGGATCGCTTTGGACCAATTACAACAACTCCAACTTATAGCCAGAGCACAACTCAGCAATATGCATTGGGCAAAAAGATATGCTTCTCCAACGCAATCATGGTCTTTACATCAAGAGCCTCCGTCCTGGGAAGAAATTAATGCTGTCATCAGACGCCGCTGTGAAGCTCTTGAGCGCCATTCCAAATTCAAACAATTTAAAGCTCCAACTGCAGCCTTCAACCCAATGGATTCTTCAAGACACGAGTCGCTTACTCTAGATCGAAGTGCGGAACCGTGTATTTTATTAAGCGGCAACCATCCTCTGCGTCAATGTGATCAATTTCTCCAGATGTCGGTCGACGAACGGGTTCAAGCTGTTTCGCAGCATAATCTATGTCTAAACTGTCTCTCGGCCGGTCATCTAAAGGCAAAGTGCAATAGCACCATTCGCTGCGCGAAGTGCCAACAACGACATCATACCTTGCTGCATTTTCCAAATGCTACTGCAACACCGGATGGCCAAGTTTCTTCACCCCCATTGACATCTCCCCTGGAGATGAGCCCGTCGCCGACGAGCCAACCGGCGCATATTTTGGCGCAACCGAAGACTTCGAACTCCGTGAGCATCCCCCCCCCCCCCAAATGTCACCGGCACACGCACACGTCTCCAACAAGCAAACTCAGGTGGTTTTGCCCACGGCCATCGCACATATCTTACTCTTGGATCAGGGCTCACAAAGTACATTTATTACTGAGCAATTGCAGCAGCCGTTGAATTTACCAACATCGCACAAAGTATGCACTCAAGTAGCGAAAAGGAAGTGCACGCTCACTCGCGCCTCGCCACGCTCCGCGTGCAAGCAAGAGGTCGACGCCATTCTACTTCCAAACCTGACAATCCGGCTTCCAGCCAAAAGGACCCCAATCGGGATCCTAGACACATTTCATCGCTTGAGCTCGCCGATTCGCATTTTGTGAATCCTGGCGGAATCGACACGATCATCGACTCCTATGGTGTGCCTACATCGTTATCTTTTGGAGTCAAAAGAAATATCGGAGGCAGTTCTCTTGCACCATATTCTCTAATCGGATGGCTTATGAGTGGGCCCATCGCCATCAAAACCATCGAAGCGTTTACGACGCACGTCTCCGGAGGCAATCATGAGTTACTTCACAAGTTGCTCCAATCATTCCGGGAACACGAGGAATTTCCCAATTATCCACCCGCTTCCACGGTGGATCTCTACGGCGAAGAAGTTCATCACTAAACGAGAAATAGCGTCCAAGAATCTATCAATCAAGAGCCGCCCCACGAGTTGCTCCAGTCTATTTCGGGGCAAGAAGTTATCGTTCATTGGAACGCTTTTACTGGCTGGATCCTTTACAGCCTGAACGCTCATTCTGCAGTTTCTTCGATTACGAACCATCAGCTTGTTTCAAATGTTCTCAAGCCTTTTGATCCAGGAGGAGCGATCTCCGCTGTCATCAGGGGAGCGGAGGTGTCACTGACGTCAACTTCGCTTTCTGATACGCTCCGCGTATCATCATCGGAGCGTCACCGCTCACCGTCGCTCTAACATTCATTATTATTGACCATCTGCTTAGTAATAAACTTCAACGTCTTTTCTGCCCCAAACAAGCAACTGGGGCTGGCAGGTCCCTCTAACATTCGATATGATCCTCGTCCAGGAATTTGTGCAGGAGGTGCGCAGCCAGGAGCAGGAAATACTTATTGCGTAGCGCAAGGCGGGCAGTATATCAATTTTTCGCCGTAGCCGCTATGGGGGCGAGCCCTTAATCGAACCGATTTAACGAAACCCTTTGCACTCTCGCGTTCCACAGTTCGACCTCCAGCGACGACGGCACAGTCTTTGATCGTTGTCGTTAGAACGCGCTGCGCCGCTCCGCAAACAAAAAACTCAGTCTAATTGTGAACCAAAAAAAAAAAAATAAAATAAAAATAAAAATTATAAAAGGAAAATTTAAACTCGTGAGCTATCTAACAGAAAGAAAAAAGAATTTTAGTGAAAAACATAAATCAAAGAAAATATCACCATTAAAATCTTTAATCGCGTCGCGCAACCGCCGGCAGACAAAAAAATTATAAAAACCAACCGGATTTCCCTCACACTTCATCTTCAAGAACAGGTACGTCAGCCCTTAATTGTCCTTGACATTAAAATTTGGCGAACGACATCATCACTTGCTGCATTTTCCAAGTGCTACTGCAACACCGGATAGCCAAGCCTCTTCACCCCAACCGACATCTCCCCCGGAGATGGGTTCGTCTCTGACGATCTAACCGGCGCATATTTTTGCGCAACCGAAGACTTCGAATTCCGTGAGCATCCCTTCCACGTCACCGGCACAAAAATTAACAAGTTTAAGGGGAGGGAGTTTCAAAAGTCGTAAAAAATAGCGTACGTGATACTTGAATGGTCCCTTTTATGTACAAAATGAGTGTTTTCTTATGACGTTATCACGTAAAACTATCGTCCGTAAATTGACTTTACAGCACGCCTTGAGCTCGCGAGCGAAGAGCTTTCACATGTAAGCATGATGAGCTTTTGTGCTTTCACACATACGGGACAGTCCGGTTTTTGCTTAGTGGTGCCACATTTTTCCGAGAAAAAAACCCCTTAAAATTATTAAAAACCCCTATTCCAAATTTTCCGAAATCAAAAAACTAACGAAAAATCCCACAAGGATTTTTTGGAAAAAATTGAAAATGCAAGGAGGTCGTGGTATATACTCTGATTGCATGAATGTTAAATTAAGGAAGTTAGCTTAAAAATATAAATTGTAGAAGTCATGTGAGCCGTAATGGTAATGTTGGCTTTTATTTCGCCAGTTGGAGAAAAAATTTGGCTGTTTTAGAGGTATTTTCGTTTGTTTAGCGAACTCTCTTACTGGCAGCCCTGCTCGCATCTGACAATCAGTTGCTTGCCGAATTATCAACAAAAGAGCTTTTACGCGTATCCAATACAATCGCAAAAATTGCATAAATTCACATTGTCAACCTCTGCTTTACAGACACCAATTTTTTTTTTTTTTTTTTACTTTAGTTAAATGACCGGGACACTTATTAGGTCCTCATATGCCAGGATAAAACTTTTGCAGTAATATGTAATAGATCCAACGTTTAAATGACCGTCGTCAGGATTATTATCAAATTTGTTAGATTAAATGATTTAGATTTGTTGAACTTGTCCAATACGAGTGCCATTGAGTACTTATATTCCTCCTTGACACACATTTACGCCCCTATTCTGGGGTTCGACCGATAATCGATGATCGAAATTCTTCTTCAATTCTTCAATCATCGATTATCGAATGTCGAATTTTGTATTCTGAACATCGAAAAATCGACAGCTGTTCGAATGTTAATCGTTGCCGGTTCGACCGCCAACTAGCTGTCGATGCAGTGTCGGAAAACAAAAAATGTAAGATTATTTTTATAATTGTTTGGTTTAAAAGATTTTTAGTGCAACTTTTCTTATAGGTCAAAGCAAATAAGCAACAAACAACAAATTGCAAAGCTTGTGGAGTTGATGGAGATTTTTTCAATTTCAGCTATTTCACTTTTCGTTTTTAAATTTGAGATATAAACACAAACAGCTGATCGGTTCAAAGAATCAGAAGCCACAATGGAGCCACTATGTTTCGATTTGTTGCCAGAATACCGAATGAAAAAACAATCGACTCAGTCGAAGAGCTTCGATTCGACTATCGATCGAACCCTAGAATAGGGCAGTTAGATTCCAGCGATAAAAAGGATCAGATCCTTAGTCAGGATTATTTTTTTATTTTTTATGATGAATAGAAGGATTTCCGTTTATTGAAATTGAATTTGAGGTGAGAACGAGTACATCAATATCTTATTGTGTATTTAATCATATCGCACCCTTGCTCCTAAACTGGCACAATTCAAAATTTTCCAAAATCGACTTTTTTCCATATATCAAGTCATTATGCATATCTTTAGCTACTGCAAAAATTTAATTCGCATTACTATCTTCCTAAACTCAAAAAATAACTTTATGCCAGTTTTGATGCAAGTTGCACTACCTCTTCAGTTTTACTTAAAGAGTAATATTTTGAATTATGCCAAGGTGTCTTTGCAAAGTAGATAGACTTTGTTGCACATAAAGTGAACTAATTTAAAATGTGCCACTTTCGCGCAACTAAATTATCACATTTGTGGTGTACCATTATGAATTGTGCTGATTTAGTCGCAAAAAGTGGTTTCATTTGACTGTTCTATTATAAGTTATGCCATTATAGATCAAATAATACCGATTGACATAAGTTTTTCAAAAATTATTTGTTTTAAAGCAAAAATCAAACTACCATTAAGTTATATTGCGACTAGATACTTGTTTTTTTTATATTTCTTGAATGGTTTTTTTAAAACATTGCATTTCTTTTATTGATTTCAGTGGCTAGTTGGCTTTTAAAAAATTTTGAGTTGTGCCACCTTAACTACAAAAATTAGAGTTCTTTTTCAAATTGTGCCGCTTTAACTACAATAATTCGAGTTCTTTTTTAAGTTGTGCTTTTTAACTGCGAAAATTAAAATTTTGGAAGTTTTATGCTGCTTACAGACTGTTGCATTTAACTGACTTACTTTGATTCATATTATAAAAATGTAATAAATGATTAGTTCTATATATAAGCAAAATTTTTATTTATAATGTTGTTCTTTCTCAGTTTTTGCAGGTAATAATAATGCTGCTTTTAAATTAAAATCTGAATTGAGTACCAAAAAAGAAAGTGTTGCAAAATGAAACAGCTAAACTCATGATTTTATTTCTGCATTAAAGAGGGTTAAATTCAGGTTAAATGCAGCGATAAATGCTAAATTCATAACAGCTAATTTCAGTTAAATGCAAAAGTCTGTAAGCAGCATAAAACTTCCAAAATTTTAATTTTCGCAGTTAAAAAGCACAACTTAAAAAAGAACTCGAATTATTGTAGTTAAAAAGGCACCATTTGAAAAAGAACTCGAATTATTGTAGTTAAAAAGGCACAATTTAAAAAAGAACTCGAATTATTGTAGCTAAAGTGGCACAATTTGCAAAAGAACTCGAACTGTTGTAGTTAAAGAGGCACAAAGGTTTCATATCACCAAATTCTTCGCAAAATAGAAAACAAAATTGAAAAATATAAAGTAGGTATAGAATGTCCTTTAATAATTATACCATAATATGGTGTGATTTGGTCAGAACCATCAATTTTATTTAGTCTATGCTTGTTTTTTACTGTATTGCTAGGCTTCGGTACATTTATTAAATAATTTTAAGAATAAACATTTTTTGCAGTTAAAGGGGCACAATTTAAGTTGAGACAGTGATTTTGACAAAAAAAATGACGTTAAAATGGCACAATTCAAAATAGGCTTGTATTTCCACAGACGTAGGTTGAAATAAAAAATAAAAAAAACAAAAATTTCTCTTTAATGGACCTCCTCACTAGTGTAACACTTTTTTCCTTCCGTACTGCACCAGGTCTTCTATAAACTGTTTTTTGCTTCTACTGAAAATTTGATTTTTTTGAATTGTGCCAGTTTAGGAGCAAGGGTGCGATATGTTACAAGACGAGCTTTGAGCAATGGTGTGTTCGTTAAATTCCAGCACCATGAAATATGACCAATTTTGAATGTGTGCTATTTTAAGCTATTATAGTAGCTTAGTATGATAAACAATCGAAAATGTTTCCTTACTGAGAAATAATAAGTCCCGCATCATTATCGCCTTTCTCAGATTGGCATTGGCCCCGTTGAGGACAAGATAAAATTTTTTCCCAATTTTCTATGGTAAGTCCGTTTTATTGTTTAGATAGAATCTCACGGCTTAGGTGAAAAAGTTTTCCCTATTGGAAATAAGTGGGACTGATAATGGATGTTTTTTCTGTCAGAGGTAAAATTAACCCGTAAAATGCAGAAAACTTTTTTTTTCAAAAATCAGTTTTTGTTACAGAAATTTTCTTATGTGAAGAGATAGGGTTTTGTGACCTTTGGAAGAAAGGTGCAGCTTTGAAAATTAATAAGTATCTTCGTACATTGCACATACCTAGGAAAAGCAGTTCTTAAATTATGGCTATGTAAAAAATGAAAAGTACTAATTTTTTAGCTTTGAGGCCAATGCGCCACCTCTAACAGTGCGACTCGACATGCGATGGTTCATCGCATACCATCTCTCAAATTTTATGGATTGTGATGGCAGCAGTTAGAAATATTGTTTTGAGTGGGCAAATTTCGGTATGCGATGAGCATTTTAAGATGGTGTTTAGCCAGAAAATTCGCTGCATAGAAGCGCTAAAACATTGAAATTTGTTAAATAGAGTAAAAATCAAAAAAAAAAAAAAAAACCGTCATTCTGGGTAAATCCGAGCATAAATTTACTCTATGTGCGTTTCTGGGATTATTGTTTTTTTATGTAAAAATATTATTATGTTACTTTATGCAAAATGACCCCCTGAGTCCAAATCTGCAATCCTTTTTTGGGGGTCGCGTCTAGTTTAGAAGTTATAGCTACTTAAAGTTTGTATGGAAATGCAATGTAAGCATTGTGGAAACAGACTGACAGCTATTTTTAGCGCTGCCAGTCTTAAGGGGGTCTTCTCATTGAGCAACTTTTTTTTCGACTTTTTTTTTTGCATTTATTTATAGCTTGGGTAGTTGTGAATATGCCCCTAAAAGGATTTTTTTGAAATTCGAAATAGTTTAGAGGATATAGCCTTCTTTGTCGAGCAAGATCTGCGCTAAAACGAGTAATTTTTGCGTTGCTTCAAACTTTAAACGCGTTTATCTCGAAACCACGTTTTTCGAACTGGCGGCCATGATATCTCCAGTTCAACTGAACCGATTTTCATGAAACAAGGTGGGAATTTTTTTTTTTTTTTTTTTTTTTTTCTCTCTTTTTTCCTTTTAATTGAATCTTCCTTAGTGGAATTAACAATTTGTTTATTCAAATCTTAAAACTAAATAGTGTGCTAAAGCAGTTACATATTTTTTTTTTTCTTCTTTACAAATATACAAGTAATGATTTTTCATATAGCTTTATGTTGCCATCAAGGATTTTCTTCTTAGCCGTGTATTAGAGGGTTCATCGAGTAGTCGCCTGGCCAGTTCGTTTGGATGAGTTAATAATTTAGCTTTATATTTGGGGATGAAGTCATTTATAATGTCCTTTACTAAAGGGATATTAAGGTCTTTATGGATGTTAGAGTTTTAACATACCATGGGGCACTTGTTATTTGCCTCAATATTTTATTTTGCACTCTTTGTATTTTTTCTATTGTTGTGTTGCATGCAGAGCTCCCAACTCAATTCCGTAAGTCCAGATTGGCTTAATAATAGCCTTATAGAGCAGTACTTTGTTTTCGATGCTGAGTTTGGAGTTTTTATTTAGCAACCAATTATAGCTGTTGAAGTTTAAGGTTCATCTGCTTTTTTTTGCTGTTTATATGGGCTTTCCAAGTGAGCCTTCTATCTAAGTGGACACCCAGATATTTGGTCTCATTGGCCTGCGGGATAAGGACGTTGTTTATTTTCACAGAAGGACATGTTTCTTTCCTGAGAGTGAATGTGACGTGTACGCATTTTTTTACGTTGATTTTGATGCGCCACTTTGCCAGCCATTCTTCCCACGAGTTTAATGTGCGCTGCCAAGTTTAGAGATGCAGTTCGATGATTGCTGTGGGTACTTAGAATTGCAGTATCGTCGGCAAAAGTTGCAACTGTGTTGTCCGAGTAAGTTGGGAAGTCGATGGTGTAGATAAGGTATAAAAATGGTCCAAGCACACTACCTTGAGGGACGCCTGCTCTCATGACGATCTTATCTGACACAAATGTACCGTATTTAATACAAAAGGTGCGTTGTGTTAGGTAAGTCTGGAGGATTTTATGTACATTTTTTGCAGATAGCGTTTAATTTTGAAGAGGAGACCTTCGTGCCATACTTTATCGAAGGCTTGAGCTATATCCAGGAATACCGAAGAGCAGTATTTTTTATTTTGGTAAGCTTCGTGAATGACCTTTGTAATTCTGTGGACTTGTTGAATAGTTCCATGCTGTTTTCTAAAGCCAAATTGGTGGTTAGGAATTATTGCACTTTGCGTTAAATATGGAAAGATTTTATAGAGGAGAACTTTCTCGAAGATTTTTGATAGATGAGGTAGTAGACTTATTGGTCTGTAGGAGGCCGCGACAGTAGGATCTTTTCCTGGTTTTGGTATCATTTTGACCATTGCGATTTTCCATTGTTCAGGGTAGTACCCTAATGCAAGAATGCGGTTGAAAATTAATAAAATAAACATGACTGCGCTGTCGGGTAACATTTTTAGCATTTTTCCGGAGATTTCGTCGTGGCCAGGTGATTTTTTAGGGTTTATGTTGGCAAAGGCTTCTTTCAGTTCATGAGATCTTATTTTTATTGGATTTTCTACAATAGATGGGATGCAGATTTCAGGATGGAAGGCAATTACTTGCGGATTCGGTTGGAAGACTTTTGTTAGGTGGTGAGAGAGAACAGTTCCTTTTTCTTCTTCGCTGCGCGCCCATGAGCCATCTGTTTTACGAATTGGTGAAATAAATTGTTTAGGAGTTTTAAACTTTCTTGCTGCTTTCCAGAGAGAGTAGTTTTGTTCTTTGTTAGGGCAAACGTTTTCCAAGTAACACTGTAGCGCGTGGTTATTACTGTCCGCGAGGGCTTCTCTTAGGGCTTTGGTTGCTAAAATTATAATTAAGTTTGGAACTGGGTGATCGGAGCATTTGCCACTTGCGTCGAGCTTTTCTCTTTGCTGTCACAAGAATGTCAATGTCTGATTGGAACATTGTCTTGCCTTTGGAGATCTTTCTCGTGACCTTTACGGTATTCACAGCAGTTTTTATTGTTGAGCTTAAAAATTGAACGGCTTCATCAATTTTTCTAGGCGAGTTAAGTTCTGGATTACTACGCATTCGGCTATCGACCTCAACCTTATATTGAGCCCAATCGATGTAGCTTAAGGTCTTGTTTGTTGGGTTTACGATATTTAGCTTTTTAAGTACTATCATACTGGAGAATGATCAGACGATAAGTCGTCACATGCGTTGACTGTTATCTCGTTCCGTTTAAGGCCTTTAGCAATTCCGAAGTCAATAACGTCTGGGATTTTGTTTGGGTCAGATGGCCAGTATGTTGGATGACCTGATGAAATAATGTCGAGTGATTTTCCAAGCGCTGCAAACAATTGGCGACCCCTAGGTGAAGTTAATCTGGAACCCCAGAAAGTATGCTTAGCATTGAAGTCTCCAGCTGCCAAAAATTTTGAACCAAGATTGTCAAAAAATTTTTGGAACTGATTTGTAGTCACTACAAATCTTGGTGGACAATAAACTGCTGAAACGGTTATTTTATTTTCGCTAGTTATTAAGCATATTGTAGTTGCTTGTAGATATTTTTCACTATACGGTTCTAATTCGTAGTGTTGTATCGTTTTTTAATAAAAACCCCAGAGCCACCATGAGCTTTGCCTTCAGGGTGGTTTGGTGGTATAAAAATTATATCCGTGAATATGAATATAGTTTTTTTGCGTTAAATGAGTTTCCGATAATTAACATAATATCGATATTATTTTTATTTAAGAATTGTGTTACTTCAAGTATATGTTGGCTTATACCGTTTGCATTCCAGTGACAAATTTTAATCGCATTCATTCTGCGTTAATTAATCTAATTAATTATGGTTCTGGTTTTGTACCATGCTTCCATTAGATTACTCATCATGCTTTGCACAAAATCCATGAATTTTTCAAGCTTTTGCATAAAGGATTTGAGAATTGACTCTAAATTATTAATTGCGCTTCGATCGTTAGAAAGTGCCGGAGCTTGTGCGACAACTTTAGCGTAGCTTGTTTGCTGAGTACGCAGATTAGGAGCCATTGGCTGAGGTGCTAAGTTGGTTGGAAGTTGTGGGAATTCGCTCGATGCAAAATTAGGAAATTATTGATTAACCCGTTGTCTGGCAACGTTAAATTTTTGCTTCAGAGCTGCATATACGGGGCAGCCCCTATAGTTGGCCGTATGGTTTTCGCCACAGTTTGCGCATTTTTGACGGTACGTTGTCTTTGCTCTCCGGACATTCGGAAGTGTTGTGGTTTTTAGCACAGATTACGCATACGTTGCTTAGCTTGCAGTATGCCTTAGTGTGTCCGTATTCCTGACAGTTGTTGCATTGTACTAGGTCTTTTTTTTTATGTGGTTCCTCTACCGTGATTTTCCTGTTTAAAAGGAATCGAAGCAGATAAATGGGGTGAACTTCACCTCTTTTCAGCTTGACATCATTGGGCGTCAGTTCTATTTTGTACAGCGGTTGTGGTTGGCGTTCTTTGTTTAGTATGTTAAATATACTTTTTACTTCAAAATTCTTTTCTTTTAGTGCTTCCTTTATTTCATTAGGATCTAACCCAGGTTCAATGCCTTTTATGACAACTGATATGCCTTTTTTACTTTTAAGCTGATATGTGTAAAACTGCTTATCTTTGTTTTCAAGTTCAGCAACTATTTGGCGGTATTGAATTTCATTTACTACTTGAATCTTTGTTTCGTAAATGTTTCCTTTTTTTGAGGGCACAACGTAGAAATTTCTCTTTGCCGATTACTTTACTAATCAAATTCACCAACCCACTTGAATTTTGTTCTCTTATATAAAATAGGTGGCGGCTTAGCTACCTTCGTTACCATTGCTTCATCTTCTACTCCTTCGTCGCTTAATATTTGAAATCTGTTTGCATTTCTGACATTTTCGCTTAGTTTTTGCTATTTATCTCGTGGTTTGTTCTTATTCTGTGGGGCTTAGCTTTCTTTTTATTATTTTCGTGTAGCGATCGATTCCCGTTTGCACGAAAGAAGCTTTTTTAGCAGAGCTCGATGGTGTGTGTTGCTTCTCATTGAGATCAGTTATGATCGAAGGGAGGGAGTTTGGCATTGAAGATTCCATGTAGCTGGGGTGAACATGAATTTTCACATTGTAGGCTCTTTTCGATTACTCCATTGGAGCTTATTCCGCTGGTGGAGTAGGCTCTTTTCCTCTGGAATTGGCTTTTTAGTGTCGAAAATTGAATAGAAGATTCAGAGGGATCAAGCTTTTTCGTGATTCCAAGGAAGTGGTTTTCTGGGTGGCTGGCTTACAGCGACATCTGTGATGAAAGGTTGGCTTTTATTTTGGTTTGTGTCTGCACTATTCGGTGGCGAGCGATCAATGGGCATATCGCAAGCAACTAAAACAGCTATCAGCTAGGAACAGCTGTAGCGACCAGCTGTCTCTGTCAGTTTATCGTGAGCAGGATGGTTATACGCCGAATTCAGGTAATGTTTTTGATTTAAAGAAAAGAAATTTCGTTTTCTTTCACTTTGAAGAAACCTATGGGAATCCGACAATAGACAGTGTCCAGGACGGAAACTCACCCACTGGTCTGAAGTCAAGCACGTACGTATACTTTTCAATAAAGAACTCTGTTCGGAACTGTGTTTATAAATCAACTTTCAGGAGCTCGAAATATCGCGGCCGACACACTTCACGACTTCGACTACTTCGAATCGTGGAATCGACGCAGAATTGTCACCATTCTCGGGGTGAACCTCGACCATAATTTTAAAAAATTTTTTACTATTTTTTATACACTAAACTACAAAAAAAACCGAATTAAATTTTTTTTGAATGGCCGCCATTTTGTCAAAAAAAAATCACAAAATTAAGCTTGAGGTTCACCCGAGAATTACATCTATGCTGATTATAACCCCGTTTTTTTTTTCCATTTCGGACGCTCCGGAGGAACCCCG
>CM035807.1:44530316-44552816 GCA_020466095.1 Chlorops oryzae | reverse complement strand
CGACCTCTTGGTTGCACGCGGAGCGTGGCGAGGCGCGAGTGAGCGTGCACTTCCTTTTCGCTACTTGAGTGCATACTTTGTGCGATGTTGGTAAATTCAACGGCTGCTGCAATTGCTCAGTAATAAATGTACTTTGTGAGCCCTGATCCAAGAGTAAGATATGTGCGATGGCCGTGGGCAAAACCACCTGAGTTTGCTTGTTGGAGACGTGTGCGTGTGCCGGTGACATGGGGGGGGGGGGGGGGGGGTATGCTCACGGAGTTCGAAGTCTTCGGTTGCGCCAAAATATGCGCCGGTTGGCTCGTCGGCGACGGGCTCATCTCCAGGGGAGATGTCAATGGGGGTGAAGAAACTTGGCCATCCGGTGTTGCAGTAGCATTTGGAAAATGCAGCAAGGTATGATGTCGTTGTTGGCACTTCGCGCAGCGAATGGTGCTGTTGTGAGTCTCTCCCAAACTTACATGTGGTCACCTTAAACCGAGAGCAAAAGGCAGTGACCTGCATTTATGAATTTCTACTTCAAGGTGATTCCATGCTACTCAAAAGCACTGTCCAGTGTAAATTGCTGACAAATGCAAACATGCAGTTCGGCCGCTGGTAACAACAACAACACCGGCATAGTATAAGCACGATTGACAAACATCAGCACTACAACAGCAAATGCACAATTGCAATTCGATCGCTGGCAACAACAAAAACAACTCCACTAAGTGAACGGAAATAAAGGCAACAACAACAGTATGGCAATGTTGGTACAATTGCAGGTGAAGGTCGCGGTCACGATTATGCAATATGTTCTGGAAGAATCGACGACGATCGCGGATCATGGGAATATTCAATATTGTAAGATCAGCAATATTGATCTATAAAAACGGAGCTTCGACGACTGGAAGCTCAGACTCAATCTGAGACTGGACTTAGACTTCTTCTGCGAGCGTACTCACCCACGGGCCACGACGTCGGAAGCATAGGGCAGTTTCAAGTTAGGATAAGTAATTCTGTTTAGACCTAAGGATTCAAACCTTAAATAAAAGGATTAAACCTTAGATAAAATCTTTTATTTAAAAGGAAATATAGGAATTATTATACGCTCGACACGGTCTGAGCGCTTGGTTTCCTATATCTCAGCATTGGAATAAAGGAACGTTTATACGCTCGACCCCGTCTGAGCGCTTCACTTCCTTAGATCCCAACATTATTTGCCGCAGCCGGTATTCGACTGACTTTCAGTTGGATGAGAACTCAGTTTCCTCAAAGCTTTGAACAAAATTATATTGATCGTTATGCAGCTTGGCGCATTTTGCTAAGTTGGAATTGTGTCAATTTTAATTAGCGACTAGTTGCTACCACAGGGCAAAAAAGCTTATTATGCTGCATGCGAGATTGTAATTTTTGAGCAAAGATTATATTGTCAAGGATATCTTGCCAATGTATCTGGGCAAAAAGCTTAGAAGAGATATTGAAACATAATTTAATATTCAAAGTGTACATACATGAACGGCTATAAACGAATTTCGCCTGTGATTGGAATTGTGTCAATTTTAATTAGCGACTAGTTGCTACCAAAAACAGCCGATCAATTCATTAGCACGATTGTATGGTAAAACACAGGTCAATATTTTTAACGCAAGTAAATATTTTTTGAATCCTGGCGTCTGGGCAGAATTATTGAAATAATATTTGTTTTACAAGAATCGACGGTAGCAGTTATCAAGCACAAGAAAATTAAATCAACGATTACACCAAGCAATGTGGTGCAGAATAAATAAAATTAAAATGTTTTTCAAAAGTTCCCAGGAAATCAACACATCAATCAACACATTCAACATTCCAGAAGGAAAGAATAAATAAAACGAAAATGGTAAGTAAAAATTTTTATTCGATTTAATTGCTCGGAGTCCTGTCTGTTAGAACAATCCTTATTAATTCGAAACGGGAAATGAACTAAACGCCTACAACACATCAAAAAATGTCTCCGATTAATTTAACAAGGTTAGCAATAGCAAAGGATTTGGAGGATCATGCAGTAAATTTTAGAAGAGGTTATACTAATAAATTTTTAGATAAAACACCCTTACTAGAAAATCAACAAATTCGTTGTTCCTTTTGCAAGATTGAAGGTCACTCTTGGGATTTCTGCTTAAAAAGAAGGAACACACCTTATTGCACAAGTTGTGACCAGTATGGTCATGAATATAGCGTACGGTGCAATATGAGGACCACAAGCCAAATTTTGAAATCATGTACTTATTGCGGAAGAAATGGGCACTTAGAGATCACGTGTTTCAGTAAGATGAGAACTTTTTTTTGTAAAATTTGTCGAATTAATGGTCACAAGAGTAACATATTTTGCACACGAAAAAAGAAGAAGAATATTACGGAAGCAAGGCAGTTCCAGAATGGGGCACAACCTAATAGAGGAGAAAGACGAAACAGGGAAAATCATATTTATAAATTTATGGCAAACAATTTTGATTCAAATAGCACAAGAATTTTTAATTTGTACAATCAGGAAAACCCCCCAGCGGCCCGGTCTTGGCCGACAGACCGGAATGCCCAGACAGAGCGAGCATATCAAGGGCCAAATCAAGTTCCAACTTTGAAAACAACAGTAGACAAAGCAAAGAATTATATAGAATTAAAGGAGCTAGATATAAATAAAATTTTTTTAGATGATGTTGACGAAAAAACTATCAGTATAAATTTAAATTGTAATAAATCAGAGAAAAAAAGAATAACGAGTTCAAGAATCTTGAGTAAAAAAGAACTTTTATTAAAGAAAAATCAAAAGCAAAAGCGAAGAGTGCATTTTAACGAGAATGTGAGTTTTCATTTTTACGAGAGTTCAATGCCAATTGTAAATGCAGAATCAGAAAAAACGGTTGAAGATAAAAAAGAGTAAAAAACGAAGATAGAAGTCAATTTCGAAAATTATTTTTATCTTTTGTGTTACCTTTTTTAGCAGCCATAAGCGAAAATTTTTCTATTTTGCGCAATCAAACTTGGGAATGGCTAAAAGAACGAAAGAAGCACCCCTGTAGGAACCTGATTCGAAATAATCCCAAATCCTTTAATACACAATGTTCAGGCTTAGTGTCAGACGACGCGTTTATAGTATTTCCTAATCGACAAGCTATAAACGATGAGGTAACTCTGTTAGTGGACACTGGAGCTGACACTAGTTTAATTAAATGGGAAGCGTTAAAAAATGTACATAACATTTATGAATCGGAAGCCAAGAGTTTAGTGGGAGCCTTCGGAGGCAGCTTTAAGAGTAAAGGAATTATAGACATTGGTCATACAAATAATGAAGAGTTGAATTTTAAGTTTCACGTTTTACCAAAGGGAAGTAAAATTCCGGGAGATGGACTATTAGGCAGAGATGGGCTCTGGAATAAATCAGTCATAGATACCATAGATAAAGAAATTAAATTTTTCAAAAATGGCAGAGATATTGCTTCACTACCACTTGTTAGTTCCACTTATAGCAGTCGGGTTTGTACTATTAAACCAGTCACGATCCGTGCTAGGACAGCAAGGGCAGTAGAAATATGCGCAGAGAAATTTTCCAGAAATTTTCCGGAGAAATCGTTAATGATAAAAAGGGACTATCTAGCGGTGGGGATGTTGTGAATAAAAAGTCGAATGTATTGGAGTACGAGTTCGACGAGGAGTTCGAGGGTTATTTTTGTGGTAAAAATAGTAATAAAGAAGTTGAATTCGACAAGGAGGTCGAGAATAATTCTTGTGGTACTAGAAGAGATGGTACTAATAGTAATAAAGAAGTATGTGAAGATATTTTGAAAGGAAACCCACCAGATAGAGATAGAAATCCCGATGAGAAGGTATCAATTGAAAAAGTAAACCTAAATGAAGAATCAGAGGTTAGAGAGCTGACGTTGTACGAGTATTTCAATAGTCCGAATGTAATGCAAAGATCAATTCAAAAGTTTTTTTCCATGGTAAAAGAATCTTTTATCAAACAAAGCAAATCTAAATTAAAATTCTTGCAAATTAAGATAAAACATACAAGAGATTTAAAAGATCTAGACAAATTTTTCGCCCAGAACTATAATGTGCCGTAGATTTATTAAAATTCAAAATACTGTCCCAAAACATAGGTTCTTCTTGACTAAAACGAGACTTGAATGTTTTTATATTTAATCATTATTGTCAAAAAAAAAAAAAAAAAAAAAAAAAAATAAATAAATAAATAAAAAAATTCTTTTTAATATCGCTTATTGCGATATCTACATAAGGAATGGCGACGAAAAACAAATGGTTTAAGAAATTTTCGGAATATAGTTAAAAACAAAACTTGTTTTTAAAATATTAAACATACGAATTTTAAAGTTTTTGCAACACCAGTTTAATCTCATTTTGTAAATGTAACTTTATGGGTAAAGACCATTATGCCTTTGAAAGAACCAGGAGGGACTCAGGGCACATAATCTGTATTTTTATTATTTTTTAGGTTAACCAAGGAATCCGACCACAAAAGCGATATCGAGCCGGTAGAGCAAGCAAAGCAAAATAAATTGGTAAATATAAACAAGTATATACAAATATTCACAAAATATTTTTATATACTCAAAAAACGTTTAATTCAAAATCAATACCTTGAAAGCATAGGTATTTTTGCGTTTATAAAACACTTTTTACTGTTTGATCGAAAAGAAATGAAAAAAAAAAACCAAAAAAAAAAAAAAAAAAAAATATTTTTTTTGAGAGAATAACATAAGTACATACTTATATAAAAAAGAGATTTTACTTGAATTCATAAAAAAAAAAACACAAATATAGTACTTTAAAAAAAAAAAATAAAAAAAAATATAAAAAAATATATATATATATATATATATAAAATAAATAAATAAAAATTACGAGAAAAAGTAAATCACAAATTTTTATCAATTTTTAATTACGGTGACGGGTACATCATAAAAAAACAATATATGTATTATTAACTGTGAAAACAAACAAAAAAAAAAAAAATTAATAAATAAATTATAATCACAGACAAAAACCTCAAAGTATAGGTACCTAACAAAACTTTTGTTTTTGAAACTCTTATAAACATAGTACAATTTAAGAAAAATAATAGAAAAAAAGAATTATAAAAGAAAATATGAAATTGAACAATAAAAAGTAAATGTTAAGAAAAAATAAACAATAAATAAAGTATACATGATTGTTAAACAAGCTGCAAGAAAATGAATTCAAAACATTATATAGATAATAAGAAAGTATACTATGAAATAAATTTTATATATTAGGTGTAGTAAAAAGAAATCCATTATTTTTTGCATTAAATTGAGGGCTTTATTTAAGATAGTTAGAATGACCCGATTAAGGTCAAATATGCGCCGTTTTGTTCGATAACTTGTTGCCATTTTAAAGGTAATTTCATTATGCCTCTCTCATAGAAGCCCTCGTTCCTATTAGCAAAAAATTGAGACAGTCGAATTTCAGAAGCCTCTCTTGAAACGAATGTTTCACCAGCAAAATTGTTCGCCATGGACAGGAACAGATGGTAATCACTTGGTGCCAGGTCCGGACTATAAGGTGGATGCAGAAGAACCTCCCAACCAAACTCCCGGAGCTTCTGGCGAGTCACTATCGATGTGTGTGGCCTGGCGTTGTCCTGATGGAAGACAATTCCTCTCCTATTGGCCAAAGCTGGCCGCTTATGGGCGATTGCTTCCTTCAGACGCTCCAATTGTTGACAGTAGAGTTCCGAGTTAAGAGTTTTGCCGTATGGGAGCAGCTCATAGTAGATAATTCCCTGCCAATCGCACCAAACACACAGCAAAACCTTCCTGGCCGTCAATCCTGGCTTGGCCACCGTTTCCGCCGGTTCACCGTGTTTCGACCTCGACCGTTTTCGCTTGACGTTGTCGTAAGTGACCCACTTTTCATCACCAGTCACCAACCGCTTCAGAAATGGGTCGATTTTGTTGCGGTTCAGCAGCGATTCGCAGATGGAAATTCGGTCTATGAGGTTTTTTTGCGTTAACTCGTGTGGCACCCATACATCGAGCTTCTTTGTGTATCCAGCCTTATTCAAATGGTTCCAAACGGTTTTTTGTGCAATCTTTAGCTCTTTTGCAATCGAAACAGTGCTAACATGACGGTCGGACTCGATAATTTCCATGATTTTATCGACATTTTCGACAATTGGCCTTCCAGTGCGTGGTGCATCCTTGACATCGAAGTTACCGGAACGGAATCGACGAAACCAAAATTGCGCATGATTGGCTGTTACAGTATCAGGTCCATAAACGCCATTCACATTTTCAGCCGCCTGGCTTGCGTTTTCTCCCTTATCGAAGAAAAACTGTAAAATGTAGCGAATTTTCTCTTTGCTGATGTCCATCTTTGACAAGCTCTCAAACAAAACTGAATCAATCAATCAAAAAAGTGTCAAAAAAGCTTTTTTAGTAGGAACTGTCATCTTTCTAATGCTCCCTAGCGGAACACGATCGGACTTATACAACGCGAGATGCAGATAAATAACGCCATCTATTGGAAAAATAATTGATTTCTTTTTACTACACCTAATATTAGATTTAAGCCCAAAGAATGGCCTGGATACGCACTATCAAAACAGCGGGAGTATCATTTAAAGAACAGCAGTGGTATACCTCAAACACGCATAGACATAAATTTCACGATTCATCATTTGCCTAAAAACAACGTCTTCGCCAGCCTTAGGCAAACATCTAAATTTCTTAACCACCATTAAAAGACAATCACCTTAAACGCTTCAACATTGTCTCCTTTGAATCATGAAGCAACCAAGCAACAGTAACGATGCATACGGTATACATCATATGTTAACATTTTTCGTTCATCTAAATCATCAACAACTAGTACGCGACTTCATTAAGAAGGGGAGAGGAGGGAGTCAAGGTTGTCCCTCAATTAAAAGTTCTGAACAACCTGCCTGCATTATTTTTTCTTCAAACAACGTCTATGTGATAACAACTTTCAACAGCAACATTAACATGAAAATCATCTAGTAAAATCTCAACCGCCGCAGTTTAATCGAACTGATGCATGAAAAAAAAAAAAAAAAAACATCCAGTTCGGAGTTTTCTATCGTCGCCTTGTTGCAACTTTCTTCAAAGGGGGAGGGATGTTGTGAGTCTCTCCCAAACTCACATGTGGTCACCTTAAACCGAGAGCAAAAGGCAGTGACCTGCATTTATGAATTTCTACTTCAAGGTGATTCCATGCTACTCAAAAGCACTGTCCAGTGTAAATTGCTGACAAATGCAAACATGCAGTTCGGCCGCTGGTAACAACAACAACACCGGCACAGTATAAGCACGATTGACAAACATCAGCACTACAACAGCAAATGCACAATTGCAATTCGATCGCTGGCAACAACAAAAACAACTCCACTAAGTGAACGGAAATAAAGGAAACAACAACAGTATGGCAATGTTGGTACAATTGCAGGTGAAGGTCGCGGTCAAGATTATGCAATATGTTCTGGAAGAATCGACGACGATCGCGGATCATGGGAATATTCAATATTGTAAGATCAGCAATATTGATCTATAAAAACGGAGCTTCGACGACTGGAAGCTCAGACTCAATCTGAGACTGGACTTAGACTTCTTCTGCGAGCGTACTCACCCACGGGCCACGACGTCGGAAGCATAGGGCAGTTTCAAGTTAGGATAAGTAATTCTGTTTAGACCTAAGGATTCAAACCTTAAATAAAAGGATTAAACCTTAGATAAAATCTTTTATTTAAAAGGAAATATAGGAACTATTATACGCTCGACACGGTCTGAGCGCTTGGTTTCCTATATCTCAGCATTGGAATAAAGGAACGTTTATACGCTCGACCCCGTCTGAGCGCTTCACTTCCTTAGATCCCAACAGTGCTATTGCACTTTGCCTTTAGATGACCGGCCGAGAGACAGTTTAGACATAGATTATGCTGCGAAACAGCTTGAACCCGTTCGTCGACCGACATCTGGAGAAATTGATCACATTGACGCAGAGGATGGTTGCCGCTTAATAAAATACACGGTTCCGCACTTCGATCTAGAGTAAGCGACTCGTGTCTTGAAGAATCCATTGGGTTGAAGGCTGCAGTTGGAGCTTTAAATTGTTTGAATTTGGAATGGCGCTCAAGAGCTTCACAGCGGCGTCTGATGACAGCATTAATTTCTTCCCAGGACGGAGGCTCTTGATGTAAAGACCATGATTGCGTTGGAGAAGCATATCTTTTTGCCCAATGCATATTGCTGAGTTGTGCTGTGGCTATAAGTTGGAGTTGTTGACATTGGTCCAAAGCGATCCGATTAAATGCGACGACTCCAACACTCCATTCACCTCTTTCACAAGCTACACTAAAGGCATTGTTGACGCGTTGTGAAGCGGTCTTGATGTCCTCCGCAACGATCTCCAGCAGCGACTCCGTCGAAATCCCTGGATCACAATCAGCCGCATAAAGGCACAAGCCCTTGAGATCCTCTAGCTGGAAGTTGAAATTCCAATTGGACGCCATGATGATTGCAGAAAATTATATGCGTCTTAAGCTCGTTGAATTGTATCACGGCGATCACTGCCGGTCGTAGCGCACTTGAAAATTAAAAACTTACTTTTCGCAATCGATGTAATCTGACCGACTCCGTAAGAGTCGAAGTTGAACAAATTTTCTGTCAATGTCTGTCGTAGCGCACTGCAATTATAGACCTTCACCTTCGCAACACCCCGCAAGCCTCCTTGCAACCCCAAACTCAATGAAAAGAAAACAAATCGTTTCAATATGTTAAAGAAAGTCGCAATAAATTCCAGATTGAAGTATGTTTATTTGTCGCCAAAAACTTCGAATAAGAATTTCAAATTTCGATCATAACATTGTCATGCATAAACGTTAGCAGAGCGCAAGCATCGCAGCATATATTTATGTGATGTTGTATGCCTATATGCACAGAGACGTTACAGACCATCAAACAACGGAGCCGACATACAAACATGCCTTGCAATTCTTATTGCCCTCGCCTCAAGAATGCACGCTCGATCGGTGATGTTCGATGTTGCGGTCGCTACAGCTTAACGCGATTGATAGCAAATTTCGGCATATGATGGCAAAACTGACCTACGCAATATGTATGGTTGTATGCATATACATTAGGGCGGGTCAATTTGTATGGAAGAATTTTTGAGAAGCCTGCGTCAGCGAAATTCGTAAATTACATCTAATTTTAAGACTTTTTCTCCATTAAACCATATACAAATTTTGAATTTTAGCTGTGCGACTTTTCATAAATACATTTTTTTCTCAATTATAAAATATGAATATATGAAATTTGAAAGTGATAAAAAAAGTGTATAAAAAAGATCATTTGTAGCGTCATTTCTAAAGTAAATTTGGACACTGAATCCGAATCTGGCGTTAAAAATACATTAAATTTAATAGAACAAATCGTGATTTTTTACCAAAATATCGTGATTTTCAGCCAAAAAATGAAAGATATGTAGGAAATTTTTTTTATTTCAATTGTTAGCTCGTTCCGATCAGGCACTGTCTGAACTTTATATGTCTTGAGGCCCGCAGGATTTTTCTCCAAAAAAGCTCACACTTTTTGACGTGAAAACGTTTATTAAATCGATGATAGCAAACTCAAATAGCAAGTATCAGCCGTCGGTGAATTCAATGTGTTTTCAACAAGTTCGTCATTCATTTTACGCGACAACAAAATTGGTTTCTGGGAGAGGGATGCACGGTAAAGATAAATAAACTCTCCCATACCACATCCTCGAACATCCCTCACCAGCAAACCACTCAAATACATAAAAGTACAAACCGGTTTAGAGCAAAGAGTTCGCTCTCATAAGAAAGCAAATTGTCTCAGTCGTCTCTTCACAAGCAGACAAGGCGAAAATATGCAAAAGGTACACAGCGTCCAAATACAAATTTATGTATGGCTATGGGCACACAAACATATTCACACATGTGCGTAAGTGCAGCACGCAATCGACAGACAAGTGCGGGGCTGCCGAAAAACAATCAGAATGAAAAACCCTTGTCAATGTGTTGAGGCAAGAAGTCCGATTGTTTTGTTCTTGACATGATCCCTTCGAAGAATTCCTAGCTTTTGCGTTGTGTTCATAGAGAACGTTGTCTTTCTTTCCTGGACTTCATGCGTTCAGTGTTTGATTTATAAAAGCAACGAAAGAGTACACTATATCCTGTTTTAGCATAACTGACTCTTTAGATATGTGAACAAACAAATTTGAAAAACAAAGACGAATTTCTGAATCCGGTATTAAAGAAAATAACAGCAACAAAATATTTTCACTCCCACTGCATACTCAATAGAAATTTTTAAAATTTGCGTGTCGCTGTTCGTTTTTATGAGCGTTAGGCTGCAATTATAGTGAAGCTGAAGTGTAAGCTGTCATGTCTTTGTTGTATTTCTGCAACAACAAATAACAACTAACACATGACAGCCAACGCTTCAGTTTTGGCTTCATTACATTGATTCAGCCTAAAATTCTCATAAGCATATTGTAGATTAAAATATAAGACGTTACAAAATTGTCCGAAAATTGTCTTGTAATTTTTTCACGCACTCATGTAAATTGTGCAGATTATTTTTTGAAAAGAACAATTGCTGCATCATCATACTCTGCACGTTAAATATATGTACACTGTGCCAAGTCAAAATTTAATTTTGTATGAACAGGGCCTGCAAATATTTTTTAAACAAAGGCAGGGATCAGTGCTCGGACTAGAAAATTTGTAAAGGTGGTAGATTTAAAATTGTTTAAAATAGTAAATTAGCATATCACATCTGATCCTGTAGAAAATTGGGAAACTTACAAATTTTTAGGTATTTTCTCTTATAAAAAAATTGGTTAATATTTATTGGATGTCGTTAAGTGCCAATGCTGTTATTCTTGGCAATATTCTTGACAATAGGAAGCTGCCAACATATTTTTCAATAGCACGTAACATTGAAGCACATATGCTCTCAATGAATCTTAATGGTCATAAAATAAATAAAACAAAGGCATAAATGAGTAAAAAAAAAGGGTTGATTTGGACTTAACGTGGTAGAAGTGGTAGAAGTGAAAAATAGTGGTAGATCTACCATCAAAGTAGTAGAAGTCCGAGCACTGACAGGGATCTAAAATATTTATAAAATTGATATTGAAAACTTTAATATGTGTGCAATTTTAATTTAGAAATTGAAGTATAATTATTATTTTCTATTTTACATTTATATTAAAAATCACAAAAAAATTACAAAATGAGACTTATTTTGTAACTTTAAAATTAATAAGTCTAAGGGGAGGGAGTTTCAAAAGTCGTAAAAAATAGCGTACGTGATACTTGAATGCTCCCTTTTATGTACAAATTGGGTGTTTTCTTATGATCTTATCATGTAAAACTATCGTCCGTAAATTGACTGTGCAGACACCAATTTTTTCGCCTTTTCTGGATACGCATTTTTCTCCCCGAACCAACTTTCCTGGTAATTTTTAGGTCCTCATTGAATAACTTTTGATACGGTTTTCAGCCAAACTTTAGCTCTATTGGCGATTGTTTTATAGGTCCATAACGGATGTTCTTGATGCAAACGAATTATGAAATTGCGTGTTTCTATATTCGACGACATATCGCTACTAAAAACCAACGCATAAAAAAAGTCAAACGGTAACTTCTCAGATCGTTTTAACGTTTAGCCTACTTGTTGTTTTTTCGACTTCATGCATTTTTACTCGAGTCTTTCTGCTTTAGGGGCTCCCTCCAGTTCTGTCAGATATGAAACAGAAATGAAAGACTTTATATAAAAGAACACTTCAGAGAACTTCTGATTCATTTCTGAAGCGTTTTTTATATAATGTTTTTTATTGCTGACATATCTGGAGAGAGCCCCTAACTGAGGGGAACTTTTTCTGCCGCAGTCCTTATGTATCTGAAATATTCAACCACCAGCTATCCATTTTCTGCGCATGTTATGCTGTGCTGATTGAAGTGTAGATCACGGATAGAATGAAGGATGGCGTCCTGTTTATGAGGCCTTTTACTAGAGTTGCAACGGATATCTGGTCAATATCTGGTATCAGGCCTTAAATTTAGTATCCGGCTATATGCCGGATTACATCTATGTCCCGCCGCCGGATATCTCACATTAAACATTTGCTATATTGTATTTATACTTCGAATGCAGATTTGAAAATGGAGCAATTGGAGGAAACCGTATGCAGTTCGGCTAACATTTTCACAGTAAATGTCCGTTTTTAGAGATTTTTTATTGCAGTTATCAAACGGCAATGGTCCGGAGCATTGCTACGCCGTTCAATAAGGCTTTAAAACCGAAAAATATATAACAAAACTAAATTAAGTATCGGGCAGCCGAACATCCGGGTGGTTGCCAGGCGGAATAACTGGATGTCAGGCATTCGGCCCGATACACTATCCCTTGTAACACTACGTTTTATACTCGCCAATTATTGATCATCAATTATTATTTTTATTCGCTTTTAGAGTTATATGCTTATTTCCACATACAAAAGATGGCACAAAATGATCTATCCAGCACGTGTTATCAAAAAGATTTCGTTTACAAAGTTATTGTACAGAAAATAATTTGCTTTAACAATTTTTAGAAGTTCTACTCATGACATATACATAACAGATTTTTTTTAATATTCAAAAATTTCTTTTTAGGCTCAAACTCATTTATTAAAAAGACTTCTGAACAACATGTCAACAACATATACCTACATTGTTCAGGAAAAACAATAAATCTCGCATTAAAATTGGCCGCAGACTTAGTGAAAGCAGGAAAAAGTAAAGTGTACTATAAAATCAATACCGCAACGCTGTTTTCAGTTGGTAAGTAGCTTAATGGTGGTTTTGCAACCCTTTAATATTTTATTTTTGTACATTTTATTTATTCAAAATAAAATACAGAATCCCAGATACAATATATACTAAGCTTTTAATATTGATAATATAAATATTTATTAATATCTATGCGACACCTAAACAGTTTAAAAAAAACTACTCGAAAAGTATCTTGAAATTTAATTGGATATTATTTCGAAGTTGAATACAGGGAATGAATGCATAATCTGTTATGACGTGCAAGTGTCGCCTTAAACCAAAATAAAGTTCTCACAGCTTGGTCGTCGTTCATACTATGAGACAAGACAAGCGAGAGACACGGTGAATTTTCTTTTGGTGTCTTATTCGTGTTCATACTAGTAAAAATTGTCTCTGCGACATTTGAAATAGAAGAAACTGGTTTTATACAGTGCTGCCAGAAAAAATATTTTGAAATACCTACAATCTGAATTAAAAATCCCCTACGCTCTTGAAATAAGATAAATAAATTATTATCACGGTTTTCGACAAAATAAGTTGGTCCAAAGATCTTTTTTAGAAAAAGTGTAAGCTATTCTCCACAATTTTTCGTATTTAATACTTCAAAGCTAGCTTTTTAAATTATTTCCGAAATCTGTAGATATGCTTCTTTATAAGAAGAGAATATTTACCCAAATATGGCAGCACTATTTTTATGATGAGAAGGACAAGCACAAAGCGTGTCGCCGAGTACGTAAGACACGTACCCCTCTCTCTACCCCGAACGTCCCTTGCCTACAACCACCGTGTCTCTCGCTTGTCTTGTCTCATAGTATGAACGACGACTTGCTGTCGTTGACCAAGCAATATTTTAAAGTTGTCATCTGAGAAGGTGGCTTATTAAGTCTTCATTCCACATGCAACGCCAATAAACAGCATCTGATTTCCTTTGCTCCTTATTGTACATAACAAAGTATTAGCATAGTGAACATTATAATTTGTTTTTTCTTTTGTACATAGAATACCATATTCATCATAATAATTTGTTTTGATGCAATAAATAGAATTACTAATTAATTAATAAGCATTATTATACAGTATCATTTGCTTAGCTGGAAACAAATTTTTTTAGAAAAATTTTGGCACTGACGCGAAAAAACCACCTACCCGATTTTTTTGAACTGCATTATTGAGGCACATATCCAATTTTCTTTAAACCATTTAACGCCATAACATAATTCCAGATCTGGTGAAAATCGACTAGAAACTCAGAATATTGGGGAACCCGCAATTAGTTTTTGCATCTATTTTAAACTTGAAATTTTTTTTAAACATTATATATCTATTATTTATTGGATCACTAATTTAGGATAGGAGTCTATCAATAATTTTTAATATCTTTCATCAAATTTAACACAATTACATATCACAGAGCATATTCCGACTATAGAAATGTTTATAAATGTAATTTTTTTTGATAATTACGAGCCTCGGTTTAAAAAGACTGGGCTTTTATGATATGTGTGTAGGATCACATTTAATTCAGTCGGTGTTGGAAAGCATAAGAAACTCGATGAAATGATTAAGCAGTGGATTCTACGCGGGAATTGCTGATGTGTGAAGAAACACGTGTTGTATTGACGGTGTTGTTTGCGGAAACGACGATTTAAGCAGTTAGGGTGTGCGTAGATTGCAAAGGTGCATAGAGTATACCCACCGAGTTGACGATCAGCTAGGAAAGCTGTGTTGATGAATGTGCATGGATTGCACCTGTTGTTGAGTACGTCTTGGAGCCGCTGGCCGATCATTTTTTTTTATCCTCGAACAAAAATACTTTTCTTTGACTTTGGCGAACTCCATTTTAACCAGTTCTATGTTCAGTTCTCTATGTATTCTTTCATTTGAAATAAACCAAGGAGCTCCGGTTATAGTCCTTAGGATTTTGGACTGAGCTCTTTGCGGGATATCTATGTTGGAATAGCTTGCATTTTCATACAATTGCAAACCATAGGTTCATATTGGTTTTGTGACTTGTTTGTATAGGAGGATTTTATATTCCAGTTTAAGAGGAGACCGATTATTAATTAACCAGTGCAAGCTATTGGCTTTAAGATTCATTTGAGATCTCCTGGCATCGATATGCTTGCGCCATGTCAATCGTTTATTAAAGTAAATTATGAGTAAATAACATCTTCTTTTTGAGATTCGCGTTTGTTTCTAAAGAAAATGTCCGGAGAATATTTTCTGTTAAGCGTGAATGTTACATGCCGACATTTAAGCTCATTTATTTGAATTCGCCATGTAGAGAGCAAGTATCGGATTTCGCCGAGATGATTTTGAAGCTTAGAAGTTGCGACTCTTATATCCTTGTGTCGGCTTAATATTGCTGTGTTATCAGCGAATGTTGAAACTGTTATTCGATCACTAGTAGGAATATCTGCAGTATACAAGAGATAACGAAAAGGCCCTACAACACTTCCTTGAAGGACCCCTGCATTAATTTGAAAACTTTTTGTTGTAAAAGTATTATGTTTCAGTTGGAACGTTCTATGTTTTAAGTATGACTCAAAGATCGCGTGGAAATTTAAAGGATGTAAGCTTCGGATTTTGTATAGCAGGCCTTCATGCCAGACTTTGTCGAAGGGTTGTTGCACGTCCAAGAATACTGCTGAGCAGTACTCCTGATGCTCATAGGCAAGTTGAATTTCATTTGTAATACGATTTACTTGTTCAATAGTACGATGTTGTTTTCTAAAACCGAATTGGTGGGAGGGAATAACATAATGTTTTTGTAAGTATTTCGTTAATTTGGATATTACTAGTTTTTCGAATAATTTTGAGAGGCTAGGGAGCAGGCTAATAGATCTATAAGAGGAAGTTTGGGTAGGATCTTTTCCTTGCTTAGGTACTGTTTGAGTTGCGCAGACGTCGGTGGACAAAATAGGATGAATTAGGGAATGGGTCCACAAGGAGCGCAAAATGATACTCACAAGCAGGAGGGATGCCTTATAGGTCTCTGCGACGAACATCCACAACCCAAAGGGACGAAATTACACACCAGGTTTAAGATTGCTACTTCGCTTTAAATAGCGCCTTTATTATATGGATGTTTGATCCTACTCCAACGGCGGTAATACGAGGGCAGCCGATGTGAACGAGGAGGATGGAAGACGTCTTCCGATGGGTTTCGCGACGGAACAATGTGGCGAGCGCCAACTGTAGCCAACTCTACCAAGCGTTTCACCGATATCCGTAAAATTTGGATACGAAACGGATTTTAAAATAGCGATGCAACTCGATCACAAATATAGCGTTTCAAAAGGTGAACGATTGATCCAGAAACGCGTGATCTTCTTTTTTGTTGCCTCGAAACGTACCACGATGGTAAAAATCAAAAAGTCGTCCGAAGCGTGGTGTTCGCAAACGATGATGAAGAAAAAGTGAACTAAGCACGCCAAAAAACCGGAAGCGCGACCGACATAAAAATGAAATCTTCTGTTCTCCAAAGGAGAGAACGAGACAAACCGATATATTGCCGAGACAATTATGGTTACCATAAACAAGGCTGCAATTAAGTGGCTCCTAATGATCGACAGGATTGCAGTCTCGTTGCATGGCATACAGTTGACCCGAATTGAAGTTAAGTCTTAAAGTCCGTTTACAATTCCCGCGTGTACATGGCTGCCCCCTTGCAACGTTGTTGCAACTTACAAATATTGAGATACAAGAGAGCTATGTACAATTTCTCGATCTTAAAATAAGGTTTAAGGAACTATTAAATTATACAATGCAAATAAAGAAAGATAAGCAATTCAACTTTTATACAATTCAAGGAAATGAAAAAACTTACAAACAAAAAAAGCAGGATTCCAAGTTATACTTTTTAAGGAAGAAATCGTAATAAACTTAAGTTATATAATGCAATTTAAATTTTTTTTTTTTTTTTTTTTTTTTATGCTTGGAAACGAAAGGCAAAAGTATATTAGCGAATGATTGGCCCAGAAATCAGGTAGCCCAATGCAGAGTTCACCGCCACAGGAGATCCATGTACTTTTGACAGCGCCCCTGGTCGAGCCAATTTGTAGCACACATCGCCGCCTAGGATGAGAGAACAGGGAGACCGCACGTGAAAATTTTCATCGGCCAGCTGCACATGTTCGAAGAGTAATGGAGCATTCCAAGCGACCGTTTTGCTGGGAGTGTAGAAATCATTGTCAGTGAGCTCGACGACGACTGCAATTTCGGCTGATTTGTCGAAGCGGGGAGCGATGGTAAGGAAACTAGTGGAGATGTCTCCGTTTTGACGAATCGACAGGTGATGTTGATGGGCGAACTTCGTGGAAAGCAGACTTTTTTCGCTGCAAGGGTTGACGAGAGCGCGAACATGAAAAGATTGATGTTTGAACTTCAATAAAACCATGGCGGTTGGCAGCAAAACGATGGGAGTTGAGACCATTATGGGACCTCTCTGACGGCTTTCTTCGGATGTATCCCTTTTGCGATCCGGATGTAAGAGAGAGTGATGTTTGCGGCCACAGTGCGTGCATCGATGCGAACTGAAGCAGTTCTTGAGAAGGTGCGAGTGGGCAAGACAGTTGCTGCAATACTGCAGACGTTGGACCGCGAGGCGGCGCTGATCAACATTCTTTTGCAGAAACCGACGACAGGTAGCTAACGAATGATGATTCTTACAGAGTCGGCAGTCGTAGTGATGATGGCGTCGGGAGCTCATATTTCTGTTGAAAGAAGAATAGAAGAGTAAGAAAGGATCACAATGAGAGTTTAAATATCTTTTGAGAGGTAGTTGTCAGCTTGTCGGTAAAAGAATAAGTTTTGAAATAGGTCTTGTGATAATGCCATTGGAGGTGCGAACATCTGCCACCCGCACTCGACCGTCAGACCCGAGGTAGGTTTTCTGAATCCTACCTAATCTCCATTCATTACTTGAAAGATTGTCCTGTCGAATGACTACCAAATCGTCCAGTTTGACGTCTTCTTTGGGGAGTTTCCATTTGTTGCGTTTGTGAAGTTCAGTCAAATACTCGTATTTCCACCGTTCACAGAGATAGTGATTCATTGCCTTGACCCGCTGCCAACGATTGCTGAGAGTCTGAGGATCCTTATCCAAAGATGTTTCGGCTGGGGAGAGAAGAGGCCCACCAGTTAAAAAATGTCCGGGGGTGAGAGCCGCCAGGTCTTGAGGGTTTGAGGATTGCGGGCTTAACGGCCGTGAATTTAGACATGCCTCGATCTTCGCTAACAAGGTTTGGAATTCTTCGAACGAATATTTTAGGAGTCCAGCCATTTTGCGCAGATGAAGTTTGAAGCTCTTTACGCCTGCTTCCCATAATCCTCCCATGTGGGGAGCTCCTGCGGGAATAAAATGCCAAGTAATGTGTTGGTGAGCGTATTGACGCAGGACCGCTTGTTTTGAGTGCATCATAAAGGAATTGTATTCAGCTTGTAGGATTTTGGCGGCTCCTACGAAATTCGTGCCATTATCTGAATAGGATATGAGCAGGACAACCACGACGAGCGGAAAATCTCGCAAATGCCGCTAAAAAGGTGTCGGAACTAAGATCGGAACTGGCTTCGAGGTGGATAGCCTTTGTACAGAAGCAAATAAAAATACAGACGTACCCTTTAGAGATACGAAATCCTCGACCATGATATGATTTAATTTCAAAGGGACCTGCAAAATCCACCCCAGTATACGTGAAGGGTCTAGAAAATGTACTCCGTTCTGCTGGCAAGGTTGCCATTATTTGGGTCCGTTGCCGTTTTCGTTCGAGGACGCAAGTTCGACAGCGATTAATTACAGCTTTTATCAGATTTCGAACCTTAGGAATCCAAAACTCATTTCTAATCAAGCGAAGGACAAGTGCGTTTCCGCCGTGAAGGGAAATTAGATGAATAAATTCGACCAATAATTTTGTCAAACGAGATTCGTATGGAAGGATTATTGGATGAGTTTCAGCGAAATTTAAAGATTTTGACGACGTGAGTCTACCATTAGCGCGGAGAACCGCCGATTGGTCGAGATAGGGATTGAGGGAGAGCAGATGGCTTTTAGGGGATAAGTGGCGTTTGTCTTGCAGACATTCGATTTCTGTGGGGAAAAAGGATCTTTGACATACGAGATAAAGTCGGTGTTTGACAAATTTTATTTCTTCCATTTCTACGTGAATTGAGTTATAGGTGCGTGTTGCCCGATGACGACTGTGAGTTCGAAAGAAAAAAACGAAAGCAATAACTAAGCGTACGCCATGCTCGGGGAAGGCTGGAAAATCTGTCCAGAACATCGTCTTTATTAGTAACCATGGTGCTGTAGGTCTTCACCGTCCGGCATTCGAGGTTGGTACTAGCGTCCGCTGGGGATGAGGGTGAATACCAGTTGATTTCATCTAGATTCAACCAAGTGGGTCCGTGCCACCATAACGTATGCTGATTCAAAAGTTGCGGAGCACAGCCGCGACTGGCGACATCGGCAGGATTATCGTCTGATGAAATGTGTCGCCATGAGGCAGAATCGGTAAGAGCAAGAATTTTTGTCACGCGATTGGCGACGAATGAGGTCCAAGTACAGGGTGGTTTACGCAGCCAGGCCAACACGATCATCGAGTCCGTCCAGCAATGAATCGATGACACGGTGTTATGAATATGAGTTTTGATTGCGTCCACCATTTCGGAGAGTAAAAGCGCCCCACACAACTCGAGACGTGGTAATGATACGCTTTTGATGGGGGCCACCTTTGTTTTGGAATAAATTAAATGAGTGTGGAATTCGTGGGGTCCCACTTGAACTCGCAAATAGAGGCAAGCGGCATATGCTTTCTCTGAAGCATCGCAGAACGCATGCAACTGGGTGCATTTAGAAGGAGAGAATTGGATCCATCGTGGGATACGAATGAGTTCAATGAGTGGCAAATTATGAAGGAATTCTTGGAATAAAGCTTCTAGCGAATCTGGTAAACATTCATCCCACTCGATGTTACTCAGCCACACTTGTTGCATCAGAACTTTTGCGAGAATCACAACTGGGGACAACCAACCTGCAGGATCGAAAAGTTTGGCAATACAGGATAAGACTTCACGTTTCGTATGCGCGTGCTTTATAGTATGAGCCTGGACTTCAAAATAGAAACAATCAGAGACAGCGTTCCAACGAATACCTAGCGCTTTGGATTTACTGGCTTCCTCGAGTATAAGGAATTTTTGATCAAGGAGATCTTCTTTAGGTATGCCGTGCAGAAGTTCTGCGGAATTAGATGTCCATTTGCGAAGCTGGAATCCAGCACTTTTCAATACCATCGACAACTGCCTACGTGTGTGGAGCGCCGAGTCCAAGTCATGTCCGCCAGACAACACATCATCCACATACATATGATGGCGAAGGACGTTGGAAGCTAAGGGATACAGCTGATCAGAGTCCGAAGCGAGCTGCAAGAGAGTCCTTATAGCCAGATAGGGAGCGCAGTTAACGCCAAAAGTTACTGTTTTTAATTCGAAATCTTGGAGATCTTTTGAGGGAGAATTGCGAAAAAGTATCCGTTGAAAAGGAGTATGTTTCGGATCAACAAGTATTTGGCGATACATTTTAGTGATATCGGCATTGAATACGAATTTGAACAACCTCCAATTGATGATTAGGAACGGGAGATCGGTTTGCAAAGAGGGCCCAACATGGAGGCTATCGTTCAGACTGAGTCCATTCGACGTAGGATAAGAAGCGTTAAAGACAACGCGAAGCCTGGTAGTTTTACTTTCTTCCTTGATGACTGCATGGTGTGGGAGATAATAGTGACAAGGGGGACTAGTTTCGATCGGGGGGGCTACTGCTGACATATGATCAAGAGAAATATACTCTTGAAGTACATTATCATATTCGGATTTAAATTCGACCTGACGGAGCAAGCGCAATTCGTGGCGAATGAATTGATTTGCGGCCCTATTTCTCGATTTTCCCAATTGGACAGGAGTTTGGGAGCCCTCCTTGAAAGGGAGTTGTACGACATAGCGTCCAGTAGGATCTCGGTACGTAGTCTTTACATAAAATTCCTCACACCATTTATCACTGTCAGTCAAGAGCTGCTTTTGAGGGATTTGTTCCAGCTCCCAAAAACTCCTGAGCTGTTGGTCTAGGGAAATTTCCGTGAAATAAGAAACGAAGAAATTATTGGTGGAAGACGGACATGAGGAGACAGGACCAGTAATAATCCAACCAAAGACGGTTTCTTGGGCCATCAAGGATCCCATGATTCCTCGCTGGATGCCCGCTAACAATATCGAAGGGTAAAGATCACCTCCAATCAATATATCAATGTGGGAACTTTGATGAAAATTCGGATCGGCTAAACACAGGTGGTCCAATTCTTCCATGGGTATGTCGAACGAAAAACTAGGCAAATTGGAGGTCAGCGCTGGAACCACCATCGCAGAAGCCTCAATCTCTACCCTCGAATCGATTGGTGATCTTAGCGTGAATTGACACATTTTGCTACTATGTGCCGAAATAGCGCCGTTAAGACCTGATATTTGTGCTTGGATAGCTTTCGATGGTATTCGAAGAAGATTTTGAAGACGTTCGGTAATGAGAGTCACCTCCGATCCCCGGATCGATTAGAGCTCGAAACGAATAAGAGCTTCCACAGTGCTCAATTGCAACCCGAGCCGTTCCCAATATGACACGCTTTGGACGTAAATGGAAAGTGGATGGAATATCGAGAACACGATTGTTCTGACAGGTGGAGGTGATGGTGAGATTATCATTAGGAGTTGAAGGAAAAAGCGACGAATGGCTAGGAGTGGACTGTATTTGAGTTGAGTTAGCTAAAGGGGCGTTGACATGCGAGGCACCTGCATTGCCAACGGTACTATGAGATGATTGTTCATTAGAGGAGATATTGGATGTAGATTGATTGTGGATTACGTTGGATGTGCCTTCTCTATGGAGTAAGGTATGGTGTTTTTGTTTACATGTCCGACAGGTTTGAGTACTTTTACAATCCTTTATGAGATGTGAAGATGCCAAGCAATTCAAACAGAGGTTGAATCGCTTCGCAGTTGAAAATCGTTCGAGGGCATTCAGCTCGAGAAACTGAGGACAATTTCGGATAGAATGTGGCTCCGAACACTGTTTGCAGTGTAGCGGTGTCGGAGCAACATTTGTTTGAAAGGCCTGCGCATTCTTAGACTTGGAGCCAGTAGCCGCTGGTTTTTGAGAGGATGTCGAGGGATTACGCAAATTTGAGACTGCCTCCAAAGATCTGAATCTTTGAGTCAAAAAATTGTTCATGTCGGCCCATGTCGAAATGTCTGATTTATTTTCCACGGATTGTTCCCATATCGCCAGCGAAACTTCTGGTAATTTAGAAGAACAGAGGTGAACAAGCATAGCGTCCCAATTTGGTATCGACCGACTGTTGTTGTAAGGCAGACAAACAATTGTTGATGGTTCTCTGCAAATCCTTAATTTTTTCACCCTCCTCTTCCTTTACCTGAGGGAGACTAAATAATATTTTGAATTGCATTTTTATGAGAATTCGTTTGTTCTCATAACGATCTTGAAGATTTTTCCAAGCTTGATCGAAACCATCATTAGTGAGTGGAAACGATTTCTAAAGCTTCACCACTGGTCTTTTGTAGAAGATAAACAA
>CM035807.1:44504942-44530216 GCA_020466095.1 Chlorops oryzae | reverse complement strand
GAAGATTTGGAAGCGTTGACTCCAGCTCATTTCCTTATCGGAGGGCCCATAAACATGCTGCCAGACTCAGTTACGTTTCCATCCACTTTACGCCAGCTCCATGCACAAATGTAGAGAATGCTGCGACAATTTTGGTGCCAATGGTCTAGAGATTGGCTTTCAAATTTACAAATACGACCAAAGTGGAAAACTAAGGCAGAAAATCGCGCAATCAATGATCTGGTAATCATAAAAAATTACAACCTTCCACCAAGTCATTGGAATTTAGGCAGAGTGATGGAGTTACACCCGGGAAGCGATCAGCTCGTTCGTGTAGTGACTGTACGCATAGCTCAAGGTTCATTCAAGCGATCGGTGTCAAAACTATGCCGACTCCCAATTCCTGCCTTCAGTGACTCTCAATAATAACATCTCCTTCATTTCTATTCTTTATAAGCACTGGTTTGTTTGGACACCGTATCTTGCAGCACTATCGTGTCCGCACCCAGAGCAGTCATTCTTTCCAAGCATCGGGGGCGGCATGTTCGGGCACATCCATGAATCACCGTGTGTTGGCCCTTACCGATCAACTATAAGAATGCACATATCCATGAATCACCGTGTGTTGGCTCTTAACGATCAACTATAACAATGCACATCCATGAACCACCGTGTGTTGGCTCTTACCGATCAACGATAACAACGAACATCAATGAATCAGCGTGTGTCGGCCCACTCCGATCAACGAGCATAGGTTTTGAATCGATATACGCTCATAACTATCGAAGATTGGTGCCTGGATTTTCCGGAAGTTAGTTATTCCTGCGTTGTTTCTGATTTTCATTTTAAATTTATAAATGCTTGAACAAATTTTAAAGAGTATTAAAGAATGTAAAATTGTTTAAGTTATCATCAGAATCGAACTCAGCCGTTTACAATGGCAATCGCCCACACATATATATGTATATATATATATATATCTATATCTATCGCGACTCCTTTGGTCTGTTACATACTCCGTGCCAAACTTAATATACCCTTTCCTTCGGAAAAGGTATAATTAAAGACTGTTTTAAGAAGTCTTAACCCGGTAGCGCCTGAATTGAAAAAAATAAATATTAAAAATAAAATAAAATATGAACCGGTTTTGAAGTTTTGATGACAAAACACGAACTTTTTTAGTGATGCCATATGGCATCGCTAGGCGCTACCGGGTTAAATAACACTGTGGAACAACTTCAGGTTAGCAAAAGTTAGGTCGATTGTGAGAGTGAGGGGTGAAAATAGATGCTAAATTAGAGGACCCGTATGGAGGCGTTAGTTTATGTTAGTTCGAAATTTTTTATATCGACCTTCGAGCTTTGCAGTCAAATGCCGATTTTCAGCATATTGTTTATATGGTTTTTGGCTATAACTCGTCGACTGATTGGTATTTTTTCAATATGTTAAAGCCAAATTATTGCTAGAGACGGGGCTCAAGGCTCATTGGTCATGTTCACACGATGATATGGCTGAAGAACCAGAGGGAGTCCATGACAACCGTGGGAACTTTATTGACTCAAATAAAAACAAAAATCAAATTGCAGTTGTGCAACAAATCGGCGATTCCGAAGTGCTGTCATTGCCCACTGGAATCAACGACCCAATGGATATTGCTCCGACCCAATTGGAATTTATTCCAGAAGGGACAGAGTACTCTCCAACGAGGGCCCAACCTGTCCAAATGGATCTCGGTCCAACCGGGCAGGAAGAGCGTATCCCCACTGACGAGGAAGATGCTTTGCTTTTTTTCCCCCGACAAAAAGTAGAGCGGACAAGATGCCTAGGCTCGACAGAGCTTCTGGGGCCCAGTGCAGACGTCAAAAGCTCAAAGGGACTCTGCCTGGACGAAGCCAAAAGGCTGGCACTACAAGCGGATAAGAAAAGGGACCGATCTGAGGGCTCACTTACGACGCCGCCACAAAACACCCCAAGAGGCAGATGGGACCATCGGATGTGAGATCCGCAGCTGGGAAGCAATCGGCACAAAAGTTGCACCAGCTGAGGAGCTTAATGCTTCTAAGGATGTGAGGTCAGCCAATGCATCGGGCATAAGGTTGGGTATTATGTCACCGGACTATCCTCAAACCACCTGGTCCACGCAGCCTTTATCCTCGTTGCAAGACGCGGAAAGGGTGCGCCAGTTGAAGTCGGGTTCCACGAAGCGCTCCTTCAATGGATGCACATTCAGACCAGGATGGCTGTCTACAAACTGTGCGGATCCCGATAAAGCAAATTGGCTCAATGACAACCTAGAAGCCTTATCGCCGTGGAAGGATGGCAAACTGTAACTTGTGGATGAGCAGGAGGTGCCCCATCTACAAATATACATAGTATACTTCCCAAAGAGAGCGACAACCTGAAATGAGGATATTCTATTCTTAGTCCAAGGCCAGAACACCGGCAAGAGGGTGAAAGACTGGCGGGTGCGCAACAGGGCGCAAAGAGGTGCCTCAATAGAGCTAACGCTGCACGTTGGGAAAAAATGACCAAATACGCGCGCAGTTGGGTAAAAAATGAAATCATGGTTACAGTTTTTTGTAATGGGTTTTGAATTATAGATAGATGTAAGTAAAAAAAAAACCGTTTTGAGATATGGGGCCCTATTAGTTTTCGGAAACGCAAAAAACGTAACGCAATGCAACATTTTGTATTGAAATTTCAATACAATATTTTGAATCGCGTTGCGTTTGTTGCGTTTACGAGAACCTCCATCATGAAAGGGCGGCCTAGGATGTCCTAAGCAGGCGGTTCACAAAAGAAGAACTGGACATAGCGCTTGTCCAGGAACCCTGGGTTCACACTGCGACCGTCAAGGGTCTCAACCCACGCGATGGTTAGGTAATCTATGCCAAAAATCATCGCAGACCAATAACTGCAATCATTACAAAGAACAAAATTAACGTTCTTCTCATTTCAGAGTTTTTTTTCGCAGGATCAGGTAGCGATAATCGCAAAGATCCAAACGATCAGAGGAGAGCAAGAGGTGGTACTAGCGTCAGCCTACCTTCCCGGAGACTCCAATGAGATAACCACAAGGGAATTTATGGCCTTACAGGAGTATTGTAGCAGGAGGAACCTCAAATGAATTGTCGGCTGTTATGCTAATGCTCGTTACACGATATGGGGTAGTACTAACATCAACTTAAGGGGTGAGCCAGTACTACAATATATTTATAGTAAAAATATCACTATTCTTAACTCAAACTGGCACGTGTCAAAAGAAGTCTCTATGTCAGATCATAGACACATCAGGTTTGACATAGCACCTACAGAGAAGTCTCTAGTTTAACGTAACCCAAGGAGAACAAATTGGGATAGCTTTCGCTTCTGTTTAGCACAGAAGGTTAACTGCTCATCTAATATTATAAGTTCAACTTATGAGCTTGAGACAGAAGCCCAATCACTTCAGAGTAGTCTCAAACAAGCTTTCGAGGAGAGCTGCCCGAAAAAAAAAACAGAAAGGCACAAAGGAATGTCCCCTGGTGGAACAAATCACTTCAGAAGCTCAGGTGTATCACCAGGAAGCTCTTTAACAGGGCAAAGCGAACAGGAGAATGAACCGCCTACAAAGCAGATCTAACAGAATACAAGTTATTGAGGAAATCCAAAAGAGCCACATGGCAAGGACACTGTAGCAGGGTGTCGAATCTCCACATTTATCGTCTCCAAAAGGCTCTCGCGATGGATCACTCAAATGGCCTCGGTACCCTTAGGAGGCCAGATGGTATTTTACATCATCGAGCCGTGAGACGGGAAGACTTTTGTTGGAAACTAACTTCCCTGACTGTTTTCCTGTGTTTGAACGTCCTTGCCAAACAGCTGTCATAACAAATGTAGCAAGTGGAAACGGTACAGTGGGAAATTTCAATTTTCAGTCCATATAAATCTCCTGGCCCAGAGGGCATCTATTCATGCCTGCGGCGGCAGGGATCTTGGTCAATTACAACATCATTGGTGAGAATATTTAAAGCTAGTGTAACATTTTTCCCTCCGTATGACTGTAGCTGGCTCCGCTTGGGAGTCATTAAAACACGAAAAACGTATCAGGTTTTTTCGTTTTATTGATCATAAATTTTTTTTTTCTTTATACGGTTGTACATAATGACTGTCCCACAAATAACTGTCCTTTTGTTTTTTTTTTATTGTAAGAAAACAATAAATGTTTTTTTTTATTCTTTCAGTTAATTATTAAGTGAACATTACAATATAAATAAAAATGTTAATTACACTGAAAAAAAAATACACTTAAAAATTATACTCTTTTTGATTAAGGTCCTCCATTAGGTTTTTTACCGACCTTTCGTTCACCTTAGTGCATGCCAGACGCCATTTATGTCGATATATTTCGATGTTCTTCGCAGTTTGTTTGGTCTTCTTAAGGTTCCTTTTCATTAAAGCCCAATATTTTTCGATTGGACGAAGTTCGGGGCAATTCGGAAGATTTGCTTCTCTTGGTACCACAGTGGCATTATTGGCTTGGTACCAATCCATCGTTCTCTGGGCGTAGTGAGATGTTGCTAGGTCAGGCCAAAATAGTACTGAACCTTGATACTGATGTATAAAAGGCAGTAAACGCCGGTCCAAACACTTTCTGATGTAAATTTCGGTGTTGATTGTGCGATCCGTCACAAATTCCTTACTTCGAAGGCCACATTTGCAAATGGCCTGCCGCACCATGTATTTCTTTGGAAAATTTGGTATGTTTTTCGGTGGTAAATTTAGAGGATGCTCCACCCCTTCTAACCGAGGTATAATATCCGTAATATCAAAGTCAAGTCAGTATGAATTGAAACTCCGAAGCGGAAGGTTGTCGCTTTGTTGAGTTGAAATTTTTTTTTTGTTTTTTTGTTATTCTCTTGTTTGTGTGTACGCGCGTTAATGCGTGCGTAAATGCCAAGCATTGCTCTTTTCATATAATTCAGCAAAACGAGCAAGTGCGTTCGGACTGTAGCTGCGTGAGTGAGTGTGCGTAAGTGAGTATGCTTAGGTATGTGCGCACTTTTCTATTGGAAATTTCAAGCCAAAATTTTAGTCGCTGTCGATTTTATTATTCATACATGAGAGAAAAGATGCGTACAAATCGACCCAACTATTTAATGTTCTGTAGGGAGTTGCCATGAAGCAAACAACAACAAAACGAATATAAGTTTTCGGTAGAGGTCGACTATTTATAAAATTGGCGGTACGCATTTTCTATATTCCCTCGAATATATGTGTCCGTTTTTCGCCGTAGCCGCTAGGGAGACGAGCCCTTAATCAAAACTATTTAACGAAATTTTGCTCTCTCTCTGGTTCGACAGTTCGAACTCCAGTGACGGCGACTCACCTTTCTTTGGTCGCCTACATAAACGCGCGCGTCGCCGCTCCGCAGTTTCGCGTAACTTCAAATTAGACATATAAACGAAAATCATAGAATCGTAAAAAAAACAAATCGTAAAATCATAAAACGAAAAAACTTTTATCAAAATAAAACAAAACAAAAAAATATATATATATATTACCACAAAGTGAACTCAAAGGTGAAATGAAAATCTCTTATGCATAAGTCGCCACGAAGGCAAATTTGTTTGTTTTATAAAAACTCATTTGAAATCTTCTAAATAGTTTGTCATTTAAAAAATCCTTTTTGTTTTTCAATAAAACTGAATCGCGTCGCGAAAAACGCCGACTTCAAACCAACGAAGAAAGCAGTCCAAAATCAGCCACTCCACAGCAGCACATCCAGGTACGTTAGCTTTTTAGTGTCGCTAACACTAACAATATGAATACTTTAATTTTTTGTGTTTTTTTTTTTTGTTTGTTTTATATACAGCCGTTGACAACTAATTAGAAACGAAACTTTTTTTTGGAAAAATAGTCCATTTTATCGTTTTTTATAATTAATTCATGAATATATGATAGAAAAAATAAACTTTGAAGTATTCGCTATAAGAATAAAACAGAAACACATCTGTTTTCATAGAGGAATATTATTTTTTCACATTTAAAAAAAAACTCAGTTTTGATTAGGACAATTAATTAGAAACGCGGAAATATTTCAAGCAATTTAAAGGATATTAAAAGTAAAGTCTATTGTTTTTGTTAGTACTTGGTCGGAAATCCTCTCTGCTTCAACACAGCTCCGCAACGGTTTTGCATGGACTTGATTAGGTCTTGGCATCGCTTAGCTGGTGCGTACCACGCTTTCTTAACTTTTTCTTTAAGATTATCCCAATTTGTAAAATTTGGAGTACTGAAGGCTCTTTTTACTTCACCCCATAAGTGTGCAGTGGGATTCAAATCAGGTTTTTGCGACGGCCACTCAATTATTTTCATGGAATTTCGAGAAAATAACTTTTTTCGTGTACTTCGAGGTGTGCTTTGGGTGCTATTTTTTTTTAATTCCACTACATTTAGTGGTAATGGAATTTTTTTTCAATTACCACTAAAAAGTAGTGGTAGTGCAATTTCGATTTTAAATACCACTACTAACCATATAGTGGTAATTAAATATTAATCCCACTACCACTAAAAAAAATAGTGATAGTGAAATGGTTAGTGCACTAAAAAACTAGTGCAGTGTCCCATCTATGCTTCTGACTTCTTTTTTAAATTAATAAGAAAGCACTTCGAGATTTTTTAAAGTTGCTTTGATAAGGCTCCGCATTCTGCACAAATTAAAGAACAAATATTTAAAAAATGCATTTCTGAAACCGAAAAACACTCAGAGTACAGTGAATGGTTTTCGGAAAATGACAGCTGCTATGAGCACAAAATCTTTTTATTGAACCTTTTTCTTGTAATCCTTATTCGCAAAAATTGCATTTGGATTACCGACAAAATAACGCAGAAAACATCAGGTTCAAAAAAACTGAAAATACTTTCCCAATAATTTTTTAAGCTTAAAAATTATCCAATGTTCCTTCAAAAACGTTAACACCTTTAAGAAAGAGAACTCGCATTTTCATATTTTAACCATATACATACAGTACACTAGGGATAACGTCAACCCCTATTCTGTCAACACCCCAAAACGTCAACACTTTTTTATTTACATTGACTATTCTAAAACGTCAACAAAACCTAAAAGCTCCAAAAGATAAACTCTGCTTACTAAAAAATTTTAGCTGGAATTACGTAGATAGGGTGTCCCGTTGAGATAAGGGATACCAAACAAAAAGTAATCGATCCAGCATTTTGAATAAAATAAAAAATTTGGGTGTTAATTGGACACTTTTCATACCAAAATGGCTTCCAAAGTAAAAAAAAAATTGAAAATTTTTTTCAGAATTTTTTACTTTGACCGTTAATTTTTCCCTCAATGGGTCAAATTTTTACCATTAAATTAATTTTGCCTAAAAGCACATACAATTGGCTTTCAAACTACATTAACATTTTTTTCTACAGTAACTATTGGTGTGGGAGAATTGTTTTTCTGGACTTAGTGTCAAGAAACTTTAAAGCCACATAACTCCTCAGGGGTGCATTTGGGACCCCACATTCACATACGATTTTTTGTTCATCTTGGACCCGCTACCACCCCTTTTAAGGAATTTAATTCCCAACGGGAAACCCTGTAGAATACGAATTCTCAGAATTCCCAGAATTACGGGAATCTCCCTTTGTGCGTCGTGCAATGTAGTTTTTGCTCTCTTTGTTCAGTTGTGCTTTCGAACTTGTCGACGTTGCGCGTATAAAATGATCTCTAAAAGCCAAAAGTGGCATGATCTCAAATAAAATATTTTTTTCAATTTTTCCAAATACATAAAAATTTGTTTGAATCAGATTATTGGTTGGTTTTAGTATGAACACTAAAATAACGTTTAAAACTATAAACCACCTTTATTTTGGTCTAAAATGAGGACAATCATAAACGTCAACAATCTGGTAAATGTCAACACTCGCGGTTTTAATTAGTTGACGTTATCCTGAGGGTACTGTATATATATAAAACAAAACAAAAAAACACAAAAAATTCAAGTATTCATATATTCGAGAGAATAATAAAATCGACAGCGATTAGAATTTTGGCTTGAAATTTCCAATAGAGAAGTGCGCACATACCTAAGCATACTCAATTACGCACGCTCACTCACGCAGCTACAGTCCGAACGCACTTGCTCGTTGTGCTGTAATATATGTAGCAAGGTGTCAAAAAACCTGTTTTGGGAAAAATTTAATTTTTTTTTATGATTCCGTTAGATCACATATTTACTATAAACTTTTGTTTTGGAATTTTTTTCTTTAAGCGAAAAACCCCGGGAAATGGGCATTTCGAATTTTCTCCCATGACACAGTGGGATCGCATAATACATTTGAGTGTAAAAACTATACGAAGTGTTCGCAGAGTGATGCAACTTGGCACATTCTGAAGTTTTCATAAAAATTTGATTTCGTTAGAGCACACATTTTGTATAAACTTTTGTTGTGAAATGAATTTTTCATATAAAAAATTTTTACCCTAAAGGTGCTTGTACACGTTCAACAAAATTTTCGTCAACATTTATATGTTTCCAGCGGCAATATTGCTTTCCAGTTTACACTAGCACGACAACATTCGCCTTGTCAACATTTTTTTCTTGCCGGGCAACTATTATTAGTTCGTTGCCGTCAATGTTGATCAAAGTTATTGCCGAAGTGTTTACACCGGCAATAGAAACATGTTGATGTCAACAATTAGAGAAACATTTTAAAATTTAAACGTCAATTTTTTTAAATTCTTTATTTAAGCATTTATTATGCGAGAGCGAGGTAAGAGATAGTTATTTCCATTTGTAAATTAAATAGATTTAAACGTTTATTTTATTAAAAGGAAATGGATCGTCCGAAATAAGCACCCAGTTGCAAATTTTATGCTCTCCGGATTGATCTTTTGAACATTCCTAAGCGAGGGGATATCATAGACTTTCCCATCACTTTTACACATCTACTTTGTTCGAGCATGCCCGCTTTGGGTAGGCCTTCCCAATGCCTTCCCTGCTCAATGACTACCACGAGAACTAATGCCTATTGACAGTGCTTGGGATACTTCAAGTGATGCGTCGCTTAGTAGAGGACTTCCCCTTATTTGCAACTGGGCATTGATGCTGAGCAAGCAGCTGCACTTTTGTTATTAAAAATGATGCACCCAAGGGCGTACCCAGAATTTAATGAAGGGGGGGCCCCCTTTGGGTACGCTCATGGATGCACCTAACTTCACCGCGGATATTCGTATATGCAGCATGTTTTTTTTTTTTTTTTTTTTGTATTGCGGTATTGAGCATTACTGAGCTCCCATAGCATTGGTTTCAACTCGAATAGGGATACTAGATTTAAATTTTTTTGTTTTGAGTTAATTTTGTTGCCGTCAACATCAAAATGTTTTTGAATGCTTTCATAAACAAATTTGTTGATCGGCAATATACAAAAATCATATTTGTTCAAATTTTACATGGTCAACAAAAATGTTGATCGGCAGCATTGGGTGTTGACGAGCAACGATGTTGCCGTCCTGTTGCTATCCAGTTTACATGAGCAACATACGGGCAACATCTGATATTTCCCTAATGTTGACGCAATTTGTTGAACGTGTACAAGCACCTTAAAAGTATACTTTAAATTTATTTATTATTACATTGCAAGATTGTATGAACTTCATTGAAAATTGTTAACATATTTTATTTCAGTACAGCCAAATTTGCTTAGCAATTTTTGTGGACCAAGTGGTTTTCGAAAGTTAATATTATGAGAAAATTAACAATATAAAACATTTTCAAAACAAACTGTTTTTAAGGGGTGGCATCGTGCTCTGAAAACGCCAAAACGCATTTTTGCTTGGGCCAAGTGGATTTTGAAGGGTAATTTGAAGGTCTTTCCGAAATAGGGACTAACTATAAAATCAAGTCTATTTTAGGGTGTGGCAAACGATTTCCAAAATGAGCATTTCCGAATTTCTACGGTTTTAAAGCTATACAGACCAGAAACCTTATTGATATATTTAATATTTATATATATTTTTTTAGAGACTTATCAATCACACAAAAAAACTTCAACATAACCCCCGTTAATTAATTACTTTGTATGAAAACGAAATATAAATAAAGACTGTCCCAGAAATAACTGTCCTTTTGTTTTTTTTTTATTGCAAAAAAACCAATGATGTTTTTTTAAAAATTATTTCAGATTATTATTAAGTGAACATTACAAAATAAATAAAAATTTTAATTACACTGAAAAAAATACACCTAAAAAAAATTATACACTTTTTGATTAAGGTCCTCCATTAGGTTTTTTACCGACATTTCGTTCACTTTAGTGTATGCCCGACGCCATTTATGTCGAAATATTTTGATGTTCTTCGCAGTTTGTTTGGTCTTCTTAAGGTTCCTTTTCATTAAAGCCCAATATTTTTCGATTGGACGAAGTTCGGGGCAATTTGGAGGATTTGCTTCTCTTGGTACCACAGTGACATTATTGGCTTGGTACCAATCCATCGTTCTCTGGGCGTAGTGAGATGTTGCTAGGTCAGGCCAAAATAGTACTGAACCTTGGTGTTGACATATAAAAGGCAGCAAACGCCGGTCCAGACACTCTCTGATGTAAGTTTCGGTGTTGATTGTGCGATCCGTCACAAATTCCTTACTTCGAAGGCCACATTTGCAAATGGCCTGCCACACCATGTATTTCTTTGGAAATTTGGTATGTTTTTCGGTAGTAAATTTAGAGGACTGCTTGAAATCCGCTTTGCAATACGTTTCATCGTCCATGATCACGCAATCAAATTTGGGCAGGTAATCGCGATACAGTTTTCGAGCCCTCCTCATGGCTTCGGCGTCCTTTTCTTCTGACCTAACAGGTACTTTTTGTACTTTATAGCTCCTTAGGTTGTAAAATTTTTTAATTCGTTGAACACTTGACTTCGATGTTCCCGCTTTTGTTGCCATATCACGAACCGAAGTGCCTGGATTCTGAGTAAACAGCCGCTTAACGTTCTGGGCCACCGCTTCGTTCGCTGGACCACTTTTTCTCCCTGATCCTGGTGTTTTTGATAAAGGGGTAAGCTGTCTGTATCGTTTTATGGTCCTACCGATAGTTTTTTCGCACACGCCAACGTCCTTAGCGATTTTTTTGTACGTGGTATTTGGATTTTCCGAGTGTTTGTAAATAATTGCTTTCCGCTTTTCTTCTTGTTGAGACGACATCTTTTCAGTAGCTCTTTTATTTTACGAATGAGTATTTTTTTTTATCTGCAATATTTATACTTTATTTAGGTAACAAATATGTTGCTATAGAGTTAACACTTTTTTATAAATAGCCTAAAAACAAAAGGACAGTTATTTCTGGGACAGTGCTTAAAATAAATTTTCCTGGAAAAGCTACGCATATAGCTCCATATATTCTTCTACACATGGGGAAAAAATTTTTTTGTTTTTTAAATTGAGGACTGAAGGTTTTTCTTTTAAAAAAAATGTGATTTCAGTTTTGTCGGACGATTTTGAAAAAATCGAAAAAATGACACCTTGCTATATATATTAGGTGTAGTAAAAAGAAATCCATTATTTTTGCATTAAATTGAGGGCTTTATTTAAGATAGTTAGAATGACCCGATTTAGGTCAAATATGCGCCGTTTTGTTCGATAACTTGTTGCCATTTTAAAGGTAATTTCATTATGCCTCTCTCATAGAAGCCCTCGTTCCTATTAGCAAAAAATTGAGACAGTCGAATTTCAGAAGCCTCTCTTGAAGCGAATGTTTCACCAGCAAAATTGTTCGCATGGACAGGAACAGATGGTAATCACTTGGTGCCAGGTCCGGACTATAAGGTGGATGCAGAAGAACCTCCCAACCAAACCCCGGAGCTTCTGGCGAGTCACTATCGATGTGTGTGGCCTGGCGTTGTCCTGATGGAACACAATTCCTCTCCTATTGGCCAAAGCTGGCCGCTTATGGCGATTGCTTCCTTCAGACGGTCCAATTGTTGACATTAGAGTTCCGAGTTAAGAGTTTTGCCGTAGGGAGCAGCTCATAGTAGATAATTCCCTGCCAATCCCACCAAACACACAGCAAAACCTTCCTGGCCGTCAATCCCGGCTTGGCCACCGTTTCCGCCGGTTCACCGTGTTTCGACCACGACCGTTTTCGCTTGACGTTGTCGTAAGTGACCCACTTTTCATCACCAGTCACCAACGCTTCAGAAATGGGTCGATTTTGTTGCGGTTCAGCAGCGATTCGCAGATGGAAATTCGGTCTATGAGGTTTTTTTGCGTTAACTCGTGTGGCACCCATACATCGAGCTTCTTTGTGTATCCAGCCTTATTCAAATGGTTCCAAACGGTTTTTTGTGCAATCTTTAGCTTTTTGCAATCGAAACAGTGCTAACATGACGGTCGGACTCGATAATTTCCATGATTTTATCGACATTTTCGACAATTGGCCTTCCAGTGCGTGGTGCATCCTTGACATCGAAATTACCGGAACGGAATCGACCAAACCAAAATTGCGCATGATTGGCTGTTACAGTATCAGGTCCATAAACGCTATTCACATTTTCAGCCGCCTGGCTTGCGTTTTCTCCCTTATCGAAGAAAAACTGTAAAATGTAGCGAATTTTCTCTTTGCTGATGTCCATCTTTGACAAGCTCTCAAACAAAACTGAATCACTCAATCAAAAAAAAGTCCAAAAAGCTTTTTTTGTAGGAACTGTCATCTTTCTAATGCCCCCTAGCGGAACACGATCGGACTTATACAACGCGAGATGCAGATAAATAACGCCATCTATTGGAAAAATAATGGATTTCTTTTTACTACACCTAATATGTAAAGAGCAATGCTTGGAATTTACGCACACATTAACGTGCGTACACACAAACAAGAGAATAACAAAAAAAAAAAAAAAATTTCAACTCAACAAAGCGACATCCTTGCGCTTCGGAGTTTCAATTCATACTGACTTGACTTTGATATGTGAAGCAAAACCAATTTGCAAACGCAAAAGCAAAAACCGAATGCTTCCGAACGCTTGAATTGCTTTTTGGGGTGCTAGAGCCCAGCGTAACTTTCAGCCAATTTTTTGTTCTACGTGAGACCTCTATATGTTATTTGCTTAGTGATTCTAGTCATAGACGATCTCCTCATCCGCCTCCAAGATCAAGGATTTGCAGCGCAGACATATACGGATGACTTCGTAATCTGTGCAGCCGGATGATACGACAACACCATCTCGTACCCTGATAACAACCTGGTGCAATGAGAAGAGTCTTACTGTTCATGGGAACAAAACAAAATTAGTGCCCTTTACTAAAACGACTACGACCAATCTCCTTAGTCCAGCAATCTCGGGCAATGGCGAGATAGCAGTGATGCCGCCACAGTCACCTGCTAAACGGCAACTGGTCGAATCACTAATTTAATTTATTTCATGTTTTTACTTAAAGCTTTTCATAAATAACATTTCAAAATTATATTTTTTTCAATTTTTTATGAGTTCTTTTTCAATGTTTCTTCAAAACAAACACCGAACAAAATTGGAACATAAAAAAATAGAAGTAAATTAAAATTAATAAGCTCAAAAACGCAAGTTTTGAATTATGATTGTATGCCTAAAGCGCAAATTATCGACTAAGACCATTTTCTTTTCAAATGAAAGTTATTGAAGAAATGTTAGAAATGAAGACACCATTTGTTTAAAAAAATTTTCAAATTTCAATTCATGCAGTTTGGCGGCGACAACTTCGGATGAATGTGCTGGTGTTATCGTGGTGAAACAGTACCTTATTTTTCGCCAAATGCGGCCGTGTCTCCGTCAATTTTTTTTTCGATGCGGTCAAATAACTCAATGTTATATTGTCTAGTGATCGTTCTTCCTTTTTCTAAAAAATCCATCAAGATGACGCCGTTAGCATCCCAAAAAATCGTCGGCATGACCTTTCCGGCCGATGGGACCGTCTTCGCCTTCTTTAGAGCAGATTCACCGCGAGAAATACGTTGTTTTGATTGTTCCATTGTTACTGGTGTGCAATGATGGATCCAGGTTTCATCAACGGTTACAACTCGACGCAAAACCTCCTTCGGATCTCGCTTAAATTGCTCCAGACACTGCTTCTAAGTTAACAGCCGTATCCGCTTGTTGTCCACCGTGAGGAATCGCGGCATCCATCGGGCCAACAATTTTTTCATCGCCAACTTATCACGTAAAATATTAATTGCCGTTCCGGTCGACACACCTTCGACGTCTGCTACTTCGCGCCGCGCACTTACGTTCGTCGATCAGCGAGAATCATGTCGTGGACTTCTTGAATGTATTCCTCGGTAACCACGTCTGCCGGGCGTCCTGGTCGCTCCTCATCAAAAACGGATTTTCGTCCACGTTTAAATTCGTTGAAATATCATCTAACTGTGGTCATAGATGGCGAAATGTCCCCATAAACTGCATCCAACTTTGTTTTTATATCCTACCATTTTTTCCCCATCCACAAACAAAACGCGTATTACCGAACGATACTGCTCTTATTCCATCTTAGCGAAAATAACGAAACACGTGTTAATCCAATGGTTGCCAAATCCAAACTAACCTATCCAGCAGTCTCAAATTTGTTTTGCAGCCGTTCGATATATGGCAGCACACGATAATAACACCAACTTCCCTCACAGACGTCTTTTGTCGTCAAACACGGGTACTAGGGTGGTCCTTATATAAAAAATTTTTATATTTTTCGCGCGACACTCCGTCATTTTAATATATATCTCGAGAAAACATTTCTGTATTTTTTTCAAGTCGCTACCAGCGTTCAAAGTTTTCTAAATAAACTCAATATATGAAGTTGTTAGTTTCTAATAAAATATTAAAAATTTACACAAGCTCGCTGTCTGTGATCATAGGATAATCAATTCTGATAGTCTGTGCTAAATTTTACCATCGACTTCTTCACCGTTGCACAGATATAAGGAGTTTTCTAAAACAACTGAATTCGGAGATTTTTATACAAAAGATAACATAACTTTGAACTGAAAAAGCCACTTGTTTTTCTTTTCAGAAAGAAATACTGACTAGATTGATTAACATTCGCCATTCTTTAGGTCAAATGAATACATTATTTTCACTTTTAAAGTATTATACAATAACTGAATTTGTGGGCGTGACATTAAATACGGGTTTCCCGGAGCACTACGTAATCTGATTATGAATCATAAGAAAGCTCTTCAGTATTTTTTTAATTTTGTAAATTACATTAAGAGGTTGCTACCAGCGGTCAAAATTTTCAAGAAAAACTCAATATATGGTTTTGTTAGATTAATACAAAATATTTATTTTTAAGATGCGAGGGTTGACTTTTTAGTATTTGGATACTTTTTCCTATACTCTTTTACCAACAAAAGTAAATATTGCTTTTGTTCTTCATCGGATGTAAGTAATTTATTATATTCTTCCATTAAAGCAACACCGCGCTCAGCCATGTCGATCACTACTCGTAAAGAATGAACAATCTTTTTGGCAGCTACATAATCTGTGTTTTCGTTCCAAGTTTCCACGTCTTCTTTCAAAAAATTTGACTCATCCAGGATCTGGAAAAATTTTAAGGAATTACTACTTACGAAGTTGTCTAAACTTTTTTCGTGGATATGTGCAATATCAAGGTTTATTCTTTTTAGGCAATTTTCTGTGCCTTCATTTTTGAGCGCTTCCACCATTTTTTTCTTCTCTTGAACAGAAATTTCGTCATCAAAAAATGCTAGCGAAACTAACTCTTCAGACAAATACCACAAATGATTTAAGATCTTTTTCAGCGCAACAGTAGCTATATTTATGTTAAAGCTTTCAAAGGCTTTAAGGTCTTTCAATAATTGTAAGTCGTTTCTTGGTGCTGACCATCCTGTTGAGGCTTGAAACCAATATTTCACATAAATGAACACCGTGAAAATGCATATTTCTCTCACAGCCTTTTCGTCCTTCTTCATTAGCTTTAACAGATGCTTAAATAAATAAATTTTCAAACAGTACAAAGCTCTTGCCATCCATCTAGCTCGATGCAGACCAGCTGGTCTTCTTAATGAAACACTTTTTTCAGCAACACCTCCTAAGATAATGATAGTGAGGTTCAACAGTTCTCTATAGTCATCTCTAGGTTGATATAATTGTAGTTGCTTTTTGGCAAAAGAAATCCTGTCTTCGGCTACTTCTGCCAAAATATTTGCCTCAGCGTCATTTGCAATAGTTTTGAAATCGGTTTGGTCAATAGTGTTTCAACTGTTTTTAAATCCTTTAAATAATTGTATATCAGGACCCCTGGATGGGGCAAGCAATTGATCCACTACAGCTGACAACATTATTTCCATTATATGATGACGTCACGCAAACCAAAGCATATTTTTCTCCATTTCTCGCTCCAAAAGAATGCATACTCCATTTCTTATGCCGGTATTGACAGCAGTCGTGTCAAAATACAAACATTTTACACTATCGCTCAGATTCCATTAATTTAAAGTTTCAAAGACGGCTGACGTACATGCTTCGCTCGTTCCGCGTTCCAATTTCGGAACTGCGAGTAGTTGATCAACTCCAAGTCCTGATATTAAAATTGGCAGCCGATCTACAATTTCGTATCCAGTTATATCTTCTATTAGTTTTCCGTCCCAATGGATTGTTAATGGCGTATTTTGTTTAAACTCGCTTTTGAGAGACTGCAAAAGCTTTACGATTTTTTTCACGCTGCCGACGAATAGAAGATTTATTAACATTAAAATCTGTTGGATCAAGGCCTGCGCTTTTCAAAGTAGCTGTTACGAATATAGTTGCTTTTCTATCACTAAACTTAGAGACATCAAGACTGGATGCTAATTTGCTATTAACAACAGATTTTCGAGCTCTTTGGTAATGTGGGTACATTTCGGAGTCAGATGAACTTTCTTCTGTTTTAGTGGAGTCTGACGACGACGAAAAATATGAAAGTGGAGAAAAAGACCACTTTTCTGTAAAAGCCGAGATTTCTTTTCGGGCTCGCGCAATTTTTTCAAGTTGTTCTTTTTCCACTTTTTTTTCTTAATATATAATGCATCACGATGAGCAATATCAAATAAGTGTTCCAATTTATGTTGCCAGTCCTGTTATTTCTTTTTCAATGCATCTGAACGTTTTTTCTTGTTTTCTTTATTTTTTTTATGTTCTGTCATTCTTTAAATAGTTTTTATATTTTTCTAATGACATGTTACTTTAACTGAATTGGCATACCAACTTTTTCCCACAAATTTATTACCTTGCAAGACGCTAAAGTCGCTGATCCATGTATGCTTTCATTTTCTTGATTTTTAAAGTAAAAAAATAAACGCAAGGTCTCACCAATGGATGGCAACGTCGATTCCCATAACTCGGGTACTGAGTTACCGATAAGCCAAGCCTTAGTATTTTTCCTAGTAACTTTCCCAAGTCTGCAACTTGTAGACGCCATTGCTCGTTGAAACACGTTACTTCTATTTTTTCAAATGTAATATTCAGTCGCTCTTGAAAATGATGCGTTGCTAAATATTGACATAAAAATCAGGGGAAATGAGATATAAACACTAGACCATCCCGATTTTACGAAGATATTTCTGTTCAAGAGAAGAAAAAAATGGTGGAAGCGCTTAAAAATGAAGGCACAAAAAATTGCCTAAAAAGAATAAACCTTGATATTGCACATATCCACGAAAAAAGTTTAAAAAGACAACTTCGTAAGTAGTAATTATTTAAAACTTTTCCAGATCCTGGATGTGTCATCAAATTTTTTGAAAGAAAACGTGGAAACTTGGAACGAAAACACAGATTATGTAGCTGCCAAAAAGATTGTTCATTCTTTACGAGTAGTGATCGACATTGGTGAGCGCGGTGTTGCTTTAATGGAAGAATATAATAAATTACTTACATCCGATGAAGAACAAAAGCAATATATAATACTAAAAGTACTTGCACTCATCAAACATACATATGTTATGTATGATACCATATGGTATCGATTATAATCAATAATTATTCACACTTGCATTCTTTTCGACGTCATAAGCTGGCACGCGGTCATTTCTGATTTAAAATGAACTTATTTACGTTTTAATTGCTTTTTTTAACCTTATGAAGTGGAACTATATAGCCTTTTTGAAGTTGGTATGACCTACAAGGAATTTCGTAATCATCTCAAATCATCTCATGCATTTTCTTATAAATTAAGGTAAAATAGTGTCCGACCGAAGGTTCGGTTTCGGTTTAGGCCAAAACTGAGTTAGCAGCCGAAGATTCGGTTTCGGCAAAAAATCTTGTTTCGGTCGAACACTACTAACAAGTAAATGTTAGTGTCCGACCGAAGGTTCGGTTTCGGCCAAAACTGAGTTAGCAGCCGAAGATTCGGTTTCGGCAAAAAATCTTGTTTCGGTCGAAAACTACTAACAAGTCAACCCTTGCATCTTAAAAATAAAAATTTTGTATTAATCTAACAAAACCATATATTGAGTTTTTCTTGCAAATTTTGACCGCTGGTAGCAACCTCTTAATGTAATTTACAAAATTTAAAAAAATACTGAAGAGCTTTCTTATGATTCATAATCAGATTACGTAGTGCTCCGGGAAACCCGTATTTAATGTCACGCCCACAAATTCAGTTATTGTATAATACTTTAAAAGTGAAAATAATGTATTCATTTCACCTAATATGGTTTCCAGACTATTGCGTTAAACTGAATTTAGTACCTTAAGTAGACTTTAGTAGTGAGCGTAAACTGAGTTTAGGGTATTTAAATTCAGATATTTAGAGGTGAAATGAATTTTCGTTTGTTTTAATAATAAAAAAAATAAAATATCTTTCTCCCCAATTAATCTTGATTGCGCCCGTATTCGAACCTCAGCCTTTTGGGTTCTAAGGCGGAGGTATCTCCACAATACCATTTAATTTTTCTTTGACCCAATATTTGAAATCAATCTAGTCAGTATTTCTTTCTGAAAAGAAAAACAAGTGGCTTTTTCAGTTCAAAGTTATGTTATCTTATGTATAAAAATCTCCGAATTCAGTTGTCTTAGAAAACTCCTTATATCTGTGCAACGGTGAAGAAGTCGATGGTAAAATTTAGCACAGACTATCAGAATTGATTATCCTATGATCACAGACAGCGAGCTTGAAAGATCATTCAATAATGGTGGAGCTATGTTCATTCAAAGTAAAAAAAACATGAAAATTGTACATACAATTTTACATTTTTCGACTTTGAGCACAATTTTTTACCATTAATTTAAAGGTTTGTAAGTTATTTTTGATTTCATAGTAAAAAAATGACGTTTTAGTAACACAAAAGCTTTAAAAATTGTAAGATGGCTCAAACCATATTTGAGGAATATGATTTTCAAAACATCAATGGTATTTAAAAATTTAATACGCGAATAACTTGGAACTCTGACGTGATAGAATTTTTTTGATATTTTTCAATTATGTAGCAAGCTGAAATCTAAATAAATTGCTTAAAAACCTCCTTGGATTTTTGTACTGCTGTAATTTTATAATATATTTTATGAAACTTACAAATTTTTATATGGAGTTTTTTTTGGAAAACTTTGAACGCTGGTAGCGACCCCTAAATGTCATTTAAAAAATTTGAAAAAAATACAGAAATGTTTTCTGGGGGTATATATTAAAATGACGGGGTGTCGCGCGAAAAATAAAAAATTTTTTAAAATAAGGACCACCCTAACGGGTACTTATTTAACCGCCCTTGTAGACCAAACAGAAACCAAAAAAGGCTTAGTTTTGTGAAAAATATTTTCAAAAAGCATGAAAAACTATAATTTTTGCAACACCTTGCTTCATAAGCACCACAACAATATTCTTATTCAATTTTTTTTTTTAATTTTAATTGTTGCACAGGTCTCTAGCAATAATTTTACAGGTTGAAAAAATATCAATAAGCCGACGAAATATAGGCAAAAAACAATATAAACAATATCCTGAAAATCTGTATTTGCCATTTTTTAACCTCTCACAATCGACTAAACTTTTGCTAACCTGAATTTGTTCCACAGTGTAATTTTCAGTTATGCTTATGAAATAATTTGCCTTGTCATAATCTAATATTTGGATGGCGTTTTTAAGCACCTCACATGTATTCTTAACTCATTTACAGTCATTCGGCAACGCTAGTCGAATACTAAAGTCGTTCGTTTTCGAGCTCCGCGAAATTCGTAAAAAAAAAACTAGCTTAAAAACCAAAGAGGGCACCAACAACTGGAGAAAGTGCTCAAGTAAGGACCGCGACAAGGCTCGCCAACTATTGCTGCGTCGCCCCATTCACAATTTTTGAATTTAAGAATATAAACGAAGATAAGTATTGTGGATAAACATACATATATACGTGTAGTCATATTTTGTTGTCTAATTTTCAGGCACGCCCTAGACAGAGACAGCTGTTCTATACAGCTGCTACAGCTGTCAGCTTCTCTGGCTAAAAGTGATGCCCATTGATCGATCCCCTCCATCGATTAGTTCAGACAACAGTTATATGGAGTACTAACCCAATTTTTAAAACAACCCGGTAGGAAAATTGTTCAGGGTAGTGAGAACATGGACCAGTCTACCAGTCACCAACCAGGTACAAACCAGTCTGCAAACTTAAAAAGCCAATTTGAGAGAAAAGGATCACTCTCCGTCAGTGGAATTAATTCTTATGCAGTTAAAGAGAATAGCCCTAATAGCACTTCTAAGAACAAAATATCTGACTCCGCTGTAGCCACTTTTGCAAGCGATTCACTGAAGCCAATTCGTCCAAACAAAATAAATCGAAAAATAACAACGAACACCAGGCGATGCTAATCGGTATGCATCGATAAGTTAAAATTACTAAGAGAAAGACCAGCGCTGCCGGAAAAAAACTTAATAAAATGGAAAAACCTGTTTCGAAAGATATATTAACGAGCAATTGCTTTGCTCTACTATCTGAAAATACATGCGAAGATTCAAAAGAAAAGCCAGACAAAGAATTTAAACCTCCCCCAGTCTACCTGCGTGAGCGAAGCTCTAGTGCACTTGTTGCTAAATTAGCGAGTTTAATAGGAAATAACAACTACCACAGGGTTGTAAAAGAGTTTGAAGGCTCGAATAAAAACTTTTACACATACCAGCTAAGGAGTAGCAAAGGCATTTCTGTTGTAATCAAAGGTATCGAAACAGACATTGATACAAATGAAATAATAAATTAATTGGGAGAAAAGTGCTTCCATGCTAGGTCTGTTATACATTTATTAAATAAAGCGAAAGTACCACAGCCTATGTTTAATGTTAATCTATTGCCTGACAATTTGAAACTTAAAAAAAAAAAAACGAAATCCATTGAAGTTTCTTTTGCATCGAAAAAATACAGCGGAGGAGCCTATGGTCCTATTCAGTGTGCCAACAGCCAAGAGTTTGACCACATAAAAACATATTGCACATTGCGCACCGTTTGTGTAATATGTGGCGAGGTTCATCATAGTTCAGTCTGCCATAAGAAGCAATAAATTATCGCAAAATACTTAAATGTAGTAACTGTGAAGGAAATCATTCTGCTTATTACAGAGGTTGTGTGGTTTATCAAGACCTAAAAAAGCAGATTAATATGTCAAAAGAATCAGCTCGTAATCCTACGAAAAATATTACAGTTTCCGTACCATTATCCTCCCTCAACAATAATTTCAACCCAGTAACTCCACGCTAACTCAAAGTCTGTCTCAATTTATGCAAACAATGCAAAGCTCACTCGATAAAATTTTGCAAATGCAAACACAATTAATGACAGCACTTTTGGCAAAATATGAGGGTCCTAAAAATTTGTGCCTGGAATTCGAACGGGTTAACCAAGCATAAACTAGAAATACAAAATTTTTTAAAACAAGCTTCAAGCTTCTCTCCGAAACTCACCTTAAAAATAAAAACTTCTTCTCAATATCTGGTTATAGCTTCTATCAAACCAACCACTCAGATGGAAAGGCGCATGGGGACACTGATATACTTACACGAAAAAGAATCCAGCACTTTCCTCTAGAGTCTTAAAGCTATGAATTTATTCAAGCAACAATACTTTGCACTAAAGTCGGAAGCAAAAATCTCGTCTTATCGGCGATTTACTGCCCTGCTCGCTTCAGCATAACAGAAAGAATGTTCATAGATTTCTTTAACACATTAGGCGGTACGTTTTTAGCAGCAGGAGACTATAATGCTAAGCATACTTTCTGGTGTTCCAGAACCTGCAATCCGAAGAGCCAGCAAATATACAATGCAAATTTAAATAAAAAAGTTCGCTTAACTTTATATCTCCAAGGTAGCCAACTTATTGGCCAACAGATCTCCAGAAAAATCCTGACCTCTTAGATTTCGGAATCACTAAGGGCTACAAATGACTTTTCCTCAGATCATTCGCCCGTTTTATTCCTATTACACAAGTATCCACATGAAGTTGAAGGTCCCAACAGATTAACAAATCCAAGGACAAACTGGTTGAGGTATTAAAAGTACATAAGTTCCCACATACACACAAACTATAAAATTGAAAGCAATGAGCATATTGACGACGCCGTTACTATTTTTAGTTCGATTTTAATTTCAGCAGCTGAATTTTCGACTCCTCACACTAAAAATAGAATAGGCAAAAGCCTGACAAATAGAGAAATTTAAAATCTCGTTGCCGAAAAACGTAGATGTAGGCGCGAATGGCAACGAACCCGCTCACCATCGACCAAACTTAAACTTAAGGAAGCCGAAAAAAAGCTAAGAGTAGCCCTATCCAGGGAAAAAGAGAATTAACAACGCAACTTTGTACAAAACCTTACACCCAGAGGCTCAAATCATGAGTCTTTATGGTTAGCGAGCCGCGGTTTGAAGACCCCCGTGCACAATGAGTCACCTTTTCGGCGATCAAACTATGGTTGGGCACGCTATGACGAAGAGAAAGCTAAGGCCTTTGAATTGCACCTGAGTAATGTTTTCCAACCAAATCTGAGTACTATCGAATATACTCTCCCAGTGCAACCTTAAAACACACGTAGGATTCGTGTTAACATCACTCAAAGTGAAGTTAGTAATACAATTAAAAATGAATTAGTATGTAGAAAAGCCCAAGGGTCTTATCAAGTGATCTTATCACTTCAAAATTTTTGAAAGATACACCTTCAGTAGCAGTAGCATTTTTAACAATCCTTTTTAAATCTATCATAAAGAACGGTACCTTCCCGAAAGATTGGAAACGGTCGGTAATTAAAATGGTACCTGTACACGCGGGAATTGTAAACGGACTTTAAGACTTAACTTCAATTCGGGTCAACTGTATGCCATGCAACGAGACTGCAATCCTGTCGATCATTAGGAGCCACTTAATTGCAGCCTTGTTTATGGTAACCATAATTGTCTCGGCAATATATCGGTTTGTCTCGTTCTCTCCTTTGGAGAACAGAAGATTTCATTTTTATGTCGGTCGCGCTTCCGGTTTTTTGGCGTGCTTAGTTCACTTTTTTTCATCATCGTTTGCGAACACCACGCTTCGGACGACTTTTTGATTTTTACCATCGTGGTACGTTTCGAGGCAACAAAAAAGAAGATCACGCGTTTCTGGATCAATCGTTCACCTTTTGAAACGCTATATTTGTGATCGAGTTGCATCGCTATTTTAAAATCCGTTTCGTATCCAAATTTTACGGATATCGGTGAAACGCTTGGTAGAGTTGGCTACAGTTGGCGCTCGCCACATTGTTCCGTCGCGAAACCCATCGGAAGACGTCTTCCATCCTCCTCGTTCACATCGGCTGCCCTCGTATTACCGCCGTTGGAGTAGGATCAAACATCCATATAATAAAGGCGCTATTTAAAGCGAAGTAGCAATCTTAAACCTGGTGTGTAATTTCGTCCCTTTGGGTTGTGGATGTTCGTCGCAGAGACCTATAAGGCATCCCTCCTGCTTGTGCGTATCATTTTGCGCTCCTTGTGGACCCATTCCCTAATTCATCCTATTTTGTCCACCGACGTCTGCGCAACTCAAACATTGGTCCTTCGAGCCGGATCATCGGCACGTGTCAGTAGCTAACCTTACATCTATCTGCAGCAGTCGTGAAGTTAGCGCAACGCTCGCAGAGGGTTCTGCGTCAACTCCAGGAAATCGAATTAAGCATTCGCTACGCCTCTGTAGGCTGGAAGGCCCTTACGAATCGAGGTATTAACCTAACCACGCAGAGAAAAAAAAAAGGGATTCTACGTGGACGGCTTTGGCCCTTGGCTGCTATCAGGTGCGTTACGTGTTTCAATAATCTACCATTCGGTTATGTTCCACTATTCATGTGTGTCTCATACGAGTGACTCTTATTATTTGTCTAACGAGTACGACGAATTTTCCTTTCGGGACTCTTTCATCAATGCATCTGCCTCTCATCTGAAGAAGGCCTCGTTGGTCGCTTCCACACACATGAATCGTGTACATAACCTTAATTTTCAATATTGTATAACGCATACATACATACGTGCTACTTCACTATTAATTGCATATGACTGGTAGTGTGCGAAAATCGTTCTTGCGCAATTCTATCACGTAGTCAATCCGAAGCTATCTAATAAAAAATTATATAAATTAAAATAAAATCGATCTTCAATAAACCGGGACAAAAGCTCCACAAAATTTTCAATTACGAAAATCTACTTTTCTACAAATCAAGAATAAATTGGTGTTCCTCTGGATTATCTAGTTTACTTGTTTCTATTTCCATCCGATACGTTGAGGTGGTGTTTTCGGAGGACGCATCCACAGTCCTCTTATTTTTTCGGTCGGGAATTCTATGAATCCAAACATCCTTTTGTCCATCTTTGATCCGTATATGCCAGTCATGGAGCCGTTTATCCGCCACTCTGATACACTTATCGAATTCGAAGCTGATTTTAATGAAACCGTGACAGGGCAGCACACTGCGTTTTCCTTAGATGTCCACCGGGAGGAATTTAAAGCTATTTGGTCAGACGTAAAACAGTCATATTCAAACTGTCTGTCAAGCTTGTTAACAACTCCTGGTGATGATGTGCCGAATGTTACGGTCGTTAAGACAAAATACAACAGTGCTTATAAAACTTATGTCCGCTGCCTGTCACGGATGAACGAATTGATTGCTGAATTTCAATCTCAAGTAACATCCTCTCTCATGATTGAAGAATCCTCCTCCAATATTCGGTTACCTCCTTGTGACACTGAAGTTTTCAAGGGAGACTATATTCCTGGCCATCTTTCCGTGATTGTTCTCTGCTGTTTATATACGAAATTCCAAACTTTCAAAGGTTGAGAAA
>CM035807.1:44450799-44504842 GCA_020466095.1 Chlorops oryzae | reverse complement strand
TCATAGACTACGGCCCTTTCGGCTGCCGCGCGGGTATGCAGGTTCCCGTAGCTTGCGGGAGGCAAGGGCGACCTTGAGCAGCGGATGGGCAAGGGGGCAGACTGAAGGGGGAGGAGAGGGTGTTGCGATTATGAACAGCGAAGCTAATTAGTGCGCGTCGCCGCCTTTGTTGTGATACGCGGAGCGTATCATGTTGCCAAAGTGTAACACCGACATTCATTTTGACCCCAGGTCGTAGTAATTTAGGCATAATATCGGAGCCGATGACCATATCGATGCGGCCTGGATTCATGAAATGGGGGTCGGCGAGCTCAAGCGATGAAATATTGGTAGGATCCCGATTGGAGTCCCTTTTGGCTGAAAGCCGGTTGGTCAGGTTTGGAAGTAAAACGGCGTCGATCTCATGCTTGCACGCGGAGCGTGGCGAAGCGTGAGTGAGTGTGCACTTCCTTTTCGCTACTTGAGTGCATATTTTTTGCGATATTGGTAAATTCAACTGCTGTTGCAATTGCTCAATCATAAATGTCCTTTGCGAGTCCTGATCCAAGAGTGAGATATGTGCGATGGCCGTGGGCAAAAGCACCTGATTTTGCCTGTCGGAGACGTGTGCGTGTGCCGGTGACGTGGGGGGGATGCTCACGGAATTCGAAGTCTTCGGTTGCGCAAAAATATGCGCCGATTGGCTCGTCGGCGACGGGCCCATCTCCGGGGGAGATGTCAATGGGGGTGAAGAAACTTTTCCATCCGGTGTTGCAGTAGCATTTGGAAAATGCAGCAAGGTATGATGTCGTTGTTGACACTTCGCGCAGCGAAAGGCACTATTGCACTTTGCCTTTAGATGACCGGCCAAGAGACAGTTTAGACATAGATTATGCTGCGAAACAGCTTGAACCCGTTCGTAGACCGATATCTGGAGAAATTGATCACATTGACGCAGAGTATGGTTGCCGCTACATAAAATGCACGGTTCCGCACTCCGATCTAGAGTAAGCGACTCGTGTTTTGAAGAATCCATTGGGTTGAAGGCTGTAGTTGGAGCTTTAAATTGTTTGAATTTGGAATGGCGCTCAAGAGCTTCACAGCGGCGTCTGATGACAGCATTAATTTCTTCCCAGGACGGGGGCTCTTGATGTAAAGAACATGATTGCGTTGGAGAAGCATATCTTTTTGCCCAATGCATATTGCTGAGTTGTGCTCTGGCTAAAACTTGGAGTTGTTGACATTCGTCCAAAGCGATCCGAGCAAGTGCGATGACTCCAACACTCCATTCACCTCTTTCACAAGCTACACTGAAAGCATTGTTGACGCTTTGCCAAGCGGTCTTAATGTCCTCCGCAACGATCTCCAGCAGTGACTCCGACGAAGTTCCTTGATCACAGCCAGCCGCATAAAGACACAAACCCTTGAGATTCTCTAGGTGGAAGTTGAAATTCCAATTGAACGACATGACGTTCGCAGAAAATTATATATGTCCTAATCTCGTAGAATTGTATCGCGGCGACCAATGCCGGTCGTAGCGCACTGGAAAACAAAGAATTCACCTTTCACAATGGATGAAATTTGACCGACTCCGTAAGAGTCGAGGTTGAACAAATTTTCGGTCAATGCCTGTCGTAGCGCACTGTGATTGGCCGTCCTCTCGTGATCAACATAACAATCAATCACATTCAACAAGTAGGTAGGCTGCTTCAAAGAGAAATATAAGCAACCGTGGCAGAGAATAAATAACACAGTAACACAATTTTCAACTTTCTAAAAATCAGCTACATAAGCACCTGAGCGTTTGAAACGTTAGCATAGTAGAAGTTCACTCCTAGCTGGATTTTGAATTATTAGTCAAGCTATTCGTTTTATGGCCACTCCCATTTTTGGGGCGTTTTAAACAACATGCCTTCTTCGTAATGCTTATATCTCGACAAATATTGGAGATATCACTTTTAAGTCTTCTGAGAAGTTGAAGTCCTTAAAGTGATCTACAATACACCAGTATACAAAAACTTTGTAACTTTTCATCTTCAGGCCTCAAATTTAAAAATGATCAAGAAATTTGTGGTTTTTGCGTGGTTTTTTCCTTTTTTCTTGAAAATCATTGAAAAATCAACCATAAAATGTTTTACAATAATGTAAAAAAAAATTTTAACAAACAACTTCTCCAAATACAGCATTGTGATCAGATGAACTTTGGATGCAGTTTTCGATACTCTAAGAGAAACATCACTTATTCGAATTGATGTTCGGTGTTCAGTCGGAACGGAAAGAATAAATGAAATTGTTTATGTAACATAAAATAAAACATTCAAGCTAATTTATTTCCTTTTGGTTTTTTTTTTATTTCACTCTCGTTCTCACTATCTACATCAGTTGATGTTTCGACGCGCTGCTTTCATTTTCGAAACCATAAATTTTTTGTGTCAACCAACATATTTCGCCTAACATTGCATCAAGTTTTTTACCTTTAAACTTTTTTCCATGGGAATCGTTACTTGGTGGAATCGCTCTCCCTGCTCATCGGATTCCGTTGGTAATTGTTTTGAAAAATCGTCGATATGGTTATTGAAAAAATGCAATTTCAAAGTCATTGATACGCCTAGAGTTTTAAACGCTTCAAGCATATTTTTGACTAGGGCTTTAAAATTGTTGTCTCGATTTTTTCCCAGAACCTTCGCAATAACGCTTTTCAATGCATTCCAAGCCAAAAGCTCATTATTGCTGAGAACGTTTGAAAAGTGCTCATTTTTCATAAGCGTGCGTATATCCGGACCATTGAGAATTCCTATTTGAAGTATAGAATTCACATGATATTAATATAAATTTTCGGCCTTTAAAATCAACAGTCTCAAACTTTTTTGTAATGCCTAACTTGATATGCAACGGAAGCAGAATTATGCTGCAAGTGTTTTTTATAAGTGGCTCCTCTTACATGTCTAGGCCTAAATCTTTCACAACTGTGACTCTTTTCTCCCACTGATGTGAATAGTGGTCGACTTTCGTTCGAGTATCCCAGCGGCAAATGAAGCAGTAAAACTTTGGGCAACCGCCCTTGATTGAAAATTTATGGTTTCGAAAATGAAAGCAGCGCGTCGGATTGAATGTTTTATTTTATGTTACATAAACAATTTCATTTATACTTTCCGTTCCGACCGAACACTGAACATCAATTCTCTTAGAGTATCGAAAACTGCATCCAAAGTTCATCTGATGATGTATTTGGAGAAGTTGTTTGTTAAAAAATTTTTTACATTATTGTAACATATTTTATGGATGATTTTTCAATGATTTTCAAGAAAAAAGCAAAAAACCACGCAAAACCCCAAATTTCTTGATCATTTTTAAATTTGAGGCCTGAAGATGAAAAGTTACAAAGTTTTTGCATACTAGTGTATTGTAGATCACTTTAAGGTCTTCAACTTCTCAGAAGACTTAAAAGTGATATCTCCAATATTTTTCGAGATATAAGCATTACGAAGAAGGCATGTTGTTTAAAACGCCCCAAAAATGGGAGTCGCCATAAAACGAAAAGTTTGACTAATAATTCAAAATCCAGCTAGGAGTGAACTTCTACTGTGCTAACCTTTCAAACGCTCAGGTGTTTATGTAGCTGATTTTTTTACTGTCGCACTGTGTAATTGCTCTACGTTGCAATGTAAATTAGAATATGAGGCAGTCGCAGCAAAATATGTGCGACCAATGCCGACCGTAACGCTCCTCAAATATGACTTTCGCAACACCCCCACAAATTCACACCCAAATTCAATTAAAGAAAATCAAATCGTTTCACCAAAATTCAATAAAATCGCAATAATATTCAAATTCGAACAATCCACATGTTCGGAAAAACAAAGCTTTTCATAAAAATTTAAAACTCCCAGCGCGACCGACCCCTGCACGCATTGATAGCAGCGCACCAATATCGACGCTGTTGTATGCACAGATACGTTACCGACCGTCAAACAGCGGCGCCAACATACAACGTGCCTGGAAACTCTTTTGTTCCTGTTTCGAGCGTACACGCTTGATCGCACGGAGTATGTAACAGACCAAAGGAGTTGCGATAGATATAATATATTATTTAAAAGAAATATAATTTTGCATTAAATTTATTAAATATTAAATGAGATTTAGGTCAAATCGCCGGTTCGAAACTTGTTGCCATTTTAAAGTAATTTCATTAGGTCAAAGAACCCTCGTTTATTGGCAAAAAATTGAGCAGTCGAATTTCAACCTTAACAATGTTTAACAATTTGTTGCCATGGACAAAACAGATGGTAACACTGGGAGGTTATAAAATGGATGAAGAATAACCAAACTGAGCTTTGGCGACTACGACCCTTTACACAATTCCTTTATTAAATCCCAATTTGGATTCCCTTCAACCAAATTGGACAAATTCCGATTAAATTTTACACCATATGATAATTTTAAAAAACAAGCAAAACTTAATTAAATTCGGAGTTTTCGCAAGTTGTCAAAGGAACCACTTTTCACACAGTCCAAACCGCTTCAGAAATTCAGTTACAGCGATTCGCAATGGAAATTCGGTCTATGATTGCGTTAAAACGTTCCCCATACATCGAGCTTGTGTCCAGTTTTCCAAACGGTTTTTTGTGCAATCCACTTTTGCAAGAAAGTGCAACGGTCGGACTCCAAATTAATGTTTTATCGACGAAAAGGGTGGTGGTGCACATTGACATCTGTTACCGAACGGAACAAACAAATTCCGGATTCGTTCAGCCCATAAACGCTATACATTTCACCGCCTTCGCCTTCAAAAAACAAATTCGAATTTTCCTTTGTATTGTCCGCAAAACTGAATCTCGTGTCGAAAGGAGGAAATTTTTCTAATGTAGCGGAACACGATCGGACATACCGAATGTAGTCTATTTGAAAAAAATGGACAACCATAATAATAATATATAAAACATATATATGTGTGGGTGATTGCCATTGTAAACGGCTGAGTTCGATTCTGATGATAACTTAAACAATTTTACATTCTTTAATACTCTTTAAAATTTGTTCAAACATTTATAAATTTAAAATGAAAATCAGAAACAACGCAGGAATAACTAACTTCCGGAAAATCCAGGCACCAATCTTCGATAGTTATGAGCGTATATCGATTCAAAACCTATGCTCGTTGATCGGAGTGGGCCGACACACGCTGATTCATTGATGTTCGTTGTTATCGTTGATCGGTAAGAGCCAACACACGGTGGTTCATGGATGTGCATTGTTATAGTTGATCGTTAAGAGCCAACACATGGTGATTTATGGATATGTGCATTCTTATAGTTGATCGGTAAGGGCCAACACACGGTGATTCATGGATGTGCCCGAACATGCCGCCCCCGATGCTTGGAAAGAATGACTGCTCTGGGTGCGGACACGATAGTGCTGCAAGATACGGTGTCCAAACAAACCAGTGCTTATAAAGAATAGAAATGAAGGAGATGTTATTATTGAGAGTCACTGAAGGCAGGAATTGGGAGTCGGCATAGTTTTGACACCGATCGCTTGAATGAACCTTGAGCTGTGCGTACAGTCACTACACGAACGAGCTGATCGCTTCCCGGGTGTAACTCCATCACTCTGCCTAAATTCCAATGACTTGGTGGAAGGTTGTAATTTTTTATGATTACCAGATCATTGATTGCGAGATTTTCTGCCTTAGTTTTCCACTTTGGTCGTATTTGTAAATTTGAAAGCCAATCTCTAGACCATTGGCACCAAAATTGTCGCAGCATTCTCTCCATTTGTGCATGGAGCTGGCGTAAAGTGGATGGAAACGTAACTGAGTCTGGCAGCATGTTTATGGGCCCTCCGATAAGGAAATGAGCTGGAGTCAACGCATCCAAATCTTCGAGATCCGAACGCAGTGGGCAGAAAGGACGCGAGTTCAAACTCCATTCTATTTTGACCAGAACTGTTGCCAGCTCCTCGAATGTCTTACGATGAGCTTTGGTTACACGGTTTAGATGCTGCTTAAGCGATTTGATGTTCGCTTCCCACAGCCCGCCAAAATTTGGTGAAAGCGGTGGATTAAAGCGCCAATTTAGAAACGACTTCTTTTTGTATGGATTGAAGGCGTCTGTCGTGGGCGTTCTGTAAAACGGTGTTCGCTTCAACAAAATTGGTGCCGCAGTCGCTATATATGTCGCTGCATATCCCACGTCGACTAGTGAAACGTTATAAAGCCCATATGAAATGTTGTGTCGTCATGCCAGTGGCGCACTCTAAATGAATGGCCTTGGTCGCAAGACATATAAAAAGTATTATATATCCGTTGTATACCGTGTTCTCCCGGAACCGCGATGATTTCAGCAGGATAGCACCAGTGTAGTCCACTGGTAGCTAGGAATGGTCTGCATGGCGGGTTGACTCGATGAAATGGGAGGTCGCCCATGAGTTGAGCGGAACCTCTTGGCCTGCTCCGAAAACAGATAATGCAGTCTTTTATGTATTTCGAAACAACTCTCTTTGCGTTGACAATCCAAAATCTCTGTCTTATAGTTGCGATGGTCAATTGTGGACCGGCCTGGAGTGTACAAATGTGAGCATCTTTAATGTCAAGCTCTGTGACATGATGGAGTGCGGGCAAGAGGATAGGATACTTTCTCGCATAAGGTAATGCGGAGTGCCTCAGTCTTCCTCCTACTCTGCGCAACCCATGATCATCCACGAATGGTGATAAACTTTGGTGTTTGCTGTTGTTCCGGATAGGTTTATTGGCAGTTAAGCATTTAATTTCTGCACCGAATACCTCTTTTTGTACATGTCGAATTACTGTGCAAAGACTTTGTCTAAGCTCGGGAACTGTGACCGGTCCTGAGATTCGGTGTGCCCGATTCGATGACTGTGCGTTGCCGAAAACGCAGAAGTAAAGCAACAATCGTGCGGAGATTGTCGAATGAGGAATATCGGTGTATCAGTGAATCGCTTGATGTCGAAACGTTTACAGCCCGCGATATAACCCGTTCTTCGCCTGCGTCCGCATCGTATTTGACGCCTTTTGGATTGAAATTTACCCAGGTTTCTTTCGAATATAAGAGCCAATTTGGTCCGTGCCACCATAGGCGAATTGTGACAGTTTGTTTGTAGTCATGCCTCTGGTGTCGCAATCCGCTGGATTTTCCGACGAGCAGACATAATTCCATTGCGTTGGTTGTGTGTTCTCCAATATTTGGTTGACCCGATTTGCGACGAATATTTTCCATCGAGTGACATCACCATGAATCCAATATAAGACTATTTATGCGTCGGTCCAAAAATGAAACGAAAATGCTGGGATTCGTAAATTTCCTTTGATCCATTCTGCCAGTTTGATTGCGAGCAGAGCACCGCACAGTTCGATTCGGGGCACTGTGAGTGTCTTTAGGGGCGTCACTCTACATTTTGATATTAGCAGGTGTGACTATATGTTGTTAAAGAATAATTGTATTGAAAAATGTAGTGTGGTAACTCCAATAGAATAATGAGGCCTTTGAAAACTATCTTTGCTATAATAGGTTATGGGCTTTTTTGACGCGCGGTCTTTGAATTTATTAAAATAAAATAATAGTGGGACTCATGCAGGGTCGCAAATAGCCTTCGTAAATTTTGCGATCGCAAATTTTCCGACGCTTCATGAGCGACCCTTCGAAAGCGCTTCGCAAAATCTTGTTTAAATCAGCTGTTTGTTGAGATAAGGCTCTCTCACATAGTAAAACATGCCTGACGGCAAGGTTGAATTATTGGCAATTGAATTATGATATAATTAAAAACTATTCTTAATTTGATAAATTTGATTTTTTTTCGATAAATTAAAGTTTATTTATGTTCAAACTGGTTCCTTCTTCGACAAATGAAGGCTTAAACCTTTTTTTACATTATGTCCTAGGCTTGTCAAACGCGATGGGCCGTGAATGCCCGCCCAGATTATTATGCGAAATAACTAACGACGTTTTGCGAAGCGAAAACCAATGGGAAAGTTTGTCACGCTTCGTAAAATTTCTTTCATACAAATTTTGACAGTTCATTTCCCATTTCGCAAAGTTTCCCATTTCGCAAAATTTGCGACCCTGCATGAGTCCCACTAATAATAAATTAAAACACACCTTTAAAATCACTTTGAAATAATACGCGTCGCAATGAGTACAAGTAACGCGATTTCCTTTCCGTTTGAAAAGTTAAAAGGACGCGAAAACTTCGACATCTGGAAGCGACAAGCCCAGTCGTATTTGATTATAAAAGATGCTGGCGTTTAGTCAACAAAGGATTGCCGACTCCAGGAACTTAAAAAGATTTGGATATCGACGCGCGAGCGCTAGCAGAAATAACATTAATGATTGAACCTGGGAATTTTTCTCACATTGCAACTTCGAAGTCGGCGAAAGAGGCATGGGATGCGCTTATAGCAGCTTATGAAGACAGTGGACTAACTAGAAAAGTGGAATTGTTAAAGCAGCTGGTTCGTCTCAAACTCTCCGACTGTGAATCGATGCAAGAATATGTGAACACAATGGTAATGATATCTTTAAAGGTTAAAAATTCAGGTCTCGCTCTTGATGACGAAATTACAGCATCATTGATGCTTGTCCGTTTACCGGATGAATTTCGATCGCTGGTTTTAGCTGTTGAAAACTCACAAACACAGCTTACTGTTGACAATGTTAAAAATTTATTATTGCAAGACGCGAAGTTTGATAATGATCATTGTGAAAAAGCTCTTTACTCGAAAGGAAAAAATAAATCGAAATACAAATGTCAGTCATGTAATCAGGTAGGCCATTTTAGTAAGAATTGTCCGAATAAGAAGGGAAGTAGTGAAAAGAAGACCGACAAGAAGAATGAAACAAAGGAAAAAGAAACGAAAGTGCTCTTCGCCCGTTCTCTTCTTGCGGCAAACAATTCTAACGTATGGTTTGTCGACTCTGGTGCTACGTCACACTTAGTGAATGATAAGCAAATAAAGCACAATGTCAAGAGTGCGAACAGCAAAGAAATTGTGGTTGCTAAAAAGCAAAATGTGCATTGACAGCATCGGAGACATCGCATTGGAGTTAGCCGTTGGTAAAAAAAAGGACAAATGCAATTCTAAAAAACGTCGAATATATACCACAGTTATGTGCGAATTTGTTGTCTGTTCGTCAAATTACTGAAAATGGCAACAAAGTTATTTTCGAAAGCAACGTGTGCAAAAAATTCGACCGTGAAAACAATTTATTTGCTATTGCATATTTGCAAGACGGATTTTATCGTCTAAATTGCAATGTAAATAACAAGAAAGAAATGGCATTATCAGTTTTTGATACGTTTGATCTCTGGCACAGAAGACTAGGCCACATCTGCGATCTTAATATGAAAAATGTATCGAATGCTTCATCAGGTATTGAAATTACTAGTAAAAGCAACAACAAATGTATAATCTGCATAAAAGGTAAACAAACACGCAACTCGTTTACAAATGTTGGTACTCGCGCTGAAAATAAGCTGGATTTAATACATTCAGATGTAATGGGACCAATACACTCGAAATCGTTTTCTGGAGCACGATACCTATTAACATTTATTGATGATTGTACGCGTAAAGCATTCGTTTTTCCTATTAAACAGAAATCAGATGTCTTGAATTAGTTCAAAAAATTTAAGGCTCTGGTGGAAAACCAGTGCGGCCGAATAATCAAAGTGCTCCGTACTGACAATGGCACTGACCACGTAAATAAGTCGTTCGAAAATTTCACTGAGAGCACCGGTATCCTGCACCAGAAAACAGCACCATATACACCTGAGCAAAATGGTGTGGCCGAGCGGTTAAACCGGACTATTATGGAGCGCATACGGTGCATGCTATTGGATTCCGGCTTGGACGAAAAATATTGGGCTCAAGCAGCAATGACTGCGGCGTATTTACTAAATCACGTTCCTTGCAGAGGCAGCCCTGAAGAGCTATGGACAAATGTTACCCCGAATTTAAAACATCTACGAGTGTTTGGATGTAAAGCTATGGCTCATGTACCTAAGGAAAAGCGGAGCAAGTTACAACCAAAATCAGTTGAGTGTATTTTGCTTGGATACAGTAGCCAATCCAAGGCATATAGACTATTCAACCCCATCAGTAAGAGCATCATTATTAGTCGTAATGTGATTTTCATGGAGCAACAGCCAGGTAATTCTGACGAAATACATGCTAATAATCGCTTGTCATCTTTCGTAGCTAAACTTGGATGCGAAGAATCCATTGACGATCCAGAGGAGATAAAGTCGGAGGTTGAATTGTCAACTGAAGGCATATCTGGTGAAGATGACAAAAACGATGATGCAAGGGAAAACGATGGTCGAAATGACGAAAGTGATGATAAAACCAAAAACGATGTTTTTGGGGATGCTGGTAATACGGTTGAGCAAGAACAAGAGTTTCGGCGATCAGAACGTTTAAATAGTAAACCAAAACCGAATTATAACTTTTGTGCTATCGACTTCATATCGGAAGATCCAGTTACCGTCAAAGAAGCTCTATCATCAGAATGCTCAGAAGAATGGAAGATTGCAATGAAAGAGGAAATTAAATCACTTTCTGAAAATGAAACCTGGATACTGGTAGATTTACCTGCAGGGAAAAAGGCAGTTAGTTCGAAATGGGTCTTCAAGACAAAATTTGATGCAGATGGTAACCTTGTTCGACGCAAAGCCAGGCTAGCGGTTCGTGGTTTCAGCCAACGGCACGGCATAGACTATAATGAAACGTTTTCACCTGTTGTACGCTACAGTTTCATTCGATTCTTAATAGCGTTGGCTTCGAAACATAACCTACTTATACATCAGATGGATGCGATCACTGCGTTCTTAAATGAAGACTTGAAAGAGGAAATTTTCATGGATCAACCTGAATAGTTTGAGGATGGAACAAGTAGAGTTTTTCCTCTAAAGAAATCGATCTACGGGCTCAAACAATCAAGTAGAGTTTGGAACACCAAACTTAATTCAGTTTTAATGTCCTTCGGATTGAAACGCTGCGACACAGATCCATGCGTTTATTTTAAAATTGATGACAACAAGCTGTTGTACGTTGCTATCTATGTAGATGACATTATGATACTGGGTAGCGGGCTTAACGTTATCAACAAGCTAAAGAATGACATATCGACGCATTTTAAAATGAAGGACCTTAGTGAAGTTAATTCCATATTAGGAATTCGACTTGTACGTGACTTAAAGGGTTGAATCACAAAACTGGATCAGCAGCAATATATCGAAGCAGTCTTAAAGCGTTTTGCAATGTTCGACTGCAATCCTGTTGGGACTCCAGTAGATGTGAACCAGAAACTTACGGCGGAGATGTCACCCTCTAGCGAAATTGAGCAGCGATCGATGGCGAAAATACCCTACATGGAAGTTGTTGGGTGCTTATTGTTTGCAGCACAGGTCACCCGACCTGATATAAGTTTCGCAGTTAATTTGCTCAGCCGATACAGCGCAAATCCAGGGAAGGCACACTGGACTGACGCTAAACGTGTAATGAGGTACTTAAAGGGTACGCTAACATATGGTCTTGTTTATCGTAGGCAATCTGATAGCATCATGGGATATTGCGATGCAGACTGGGCAGGTGACCTTGATGGACGACGGTCAACTTCTGGCCATGTATTTACTTATCCAGGCGGTGCTATTTCCTGGGGCACAAAACAACAGAAGACGGTTGCATTATCAACAACTGAGGCCGAATTTATGTCGATGGTATATGCGATACAAGAATTAATTTGGCTTAAGCGACTGGAATCAGAACTAGTCCTGGAAATATCCGCATCAACTACGCTTTTTTGCGACAATAAAAGTGCTATTCATGTAGCATCAAATGGTTCGTACTCTCGACGCACGAAACATGTGGACCTAAGAGTGAAATTCATACGCGAGAAATTAGACGATGGATCCTTAAAATTCCTTATATACCGACTGACGAAATGTTGGCCGACATTTTAACCAAAGCAGTAAACGCGCCCAAATTTTCAGTGCTGTTGAATAAATTTGGCTTAGAATAGTTTTCTCTTATGTATATAAAAGTTTTTGATTGAAGTCCTTATGAATTTTTGAAATTTAAGTTTTTGAATGTGTAATTTTTCTTAATAATTATTCAGGGAAGGTGTTGTTAAAGAATAATTGTATTGAAAAATGTAGTCTGGTAACGCCAATAGAATAATGAGGCGAAGTTAATACAAGTAGAAATATAAATAAACCTTTACTCCTGTCTCAACCTTCAAACTGCGTGCTCGCGTTTCGTCTTCTTCTCTCCGCCTTTGAAAACTGTCTTTGCTATAATACTATATGTCTCCGCTGTGATGTTCCAACCGAAGATAGGCGGCTGCAGCATACGCGTGAAGCGAACCGTCAGAGAAAATGTGAATTTGAGCTGATTTAGGCAAAGTGGGATTATATTCTACCCATCGTGGAATGGTCAAGAGGTGTATTTGTTGCAGATTTTCAGCGTACTCATACCATTTTTTACACAAATTTTGTGGGAGAGGATCATCCCACTCTAAGGTTCTTTCAGTTGTATCGCCGTTACAAATTTTCGTGGACCAAATATCCTTAAGTAGTATTTTCGCAATCCCTATTGTCGGACTCAAGTATCCAAGTGGGTCGAACAATCGGGCCAAACTTGAATCAGCTGTTTAGCTAATGACAAATCGTTAAATTGATAACCACTTCTTATTAAGTTTTCATTAGCGCTAATGAAGGTTCGGTAATGAATAAGTGGAACTGCAATCGACACACTATAATTTTAAAATTTTGAGTTATATAAAAGCACTGTAGAATATATTTTTAATTTGAAAAAAAAAAACTCCAAAGAATAAGAAACTATGTAAGCAGAAGTCTAACAGGCATCAGTTACACTAGTTCTATGATTTTATATAGAAAAAATTCCGTTTTTTCTTTCAAATTGTAAATTAAAAGACTTCTCCGCCTGTTGATTTTTTTTTTGCAAATTTTATTCAATTCTTTAATCTTTTAGAAAAATTTCGGTGAAAAAATCAGTATTCTCCAGTAGGTCGGAAGTTATGCATATTTTTCTGACCCCACTCCTACATCTAGCGCTTCATAAAGTACGTTTTCACGCTCTATTTCACTATTAAGGAAAAAAAACGGAATTTTTCTTGGAAAAAATAATTTTTTATTAAAAATAATATTTTTATGGAAAAGAGCATTAATTAAAGAACATTTTTATGTAATGAACGTTGAGTTTCGATAAACCGTTCGCGAGTTATGAACTAAAAAAAAAAAAATTACCGAAAACTTTGACGGCTAAAATAACTAACGGAAACATTTTTTTCTCAAAAAATAAGTTTGAAAGATTTTTTTTACCTCCAAGGCTATCGAATGCCCTATCGATCACTGAAATTTGTGGCTATCGATTCAAAGGTGGCCCACTTGAGAAAATTTGACCCTCATATAGATGTTAGTTGTATTGCTTACTGAATTAAAGAGTATGATTAACTTTCCATTCACATTATATTTGGACTAATTATTTTTTTTTTTTTTTTCAGCTGAATTTCATCCATTGTTTGATGTCGAAAATCTTGAATTTAAGACCCAGAAGATTTCAACGGTACATATACACATTTGGAAGAAATCCGACTTAAATACCAGCGATTGAAATTAACTATGGCAATCTTTAAGCTTTCCGAGATTGTCCGATGGCTGGGATTAACAGAGTTCGAAATACTGATAAACTTGATTGGTATCTTCATATTTAGCTTAAACTTAGCGTTCAAATTATCCGGATTTCATTATAAAAATTCAATGGATTGGTTCAAATTATTCAGTCCCTTGTTTTGTATAGATTTATGTAATGCCTACTTCTGTACAATAGTTGGCGTACGAATGTTCTTGGAGACAGAAAAAAGGCGAAAGGCCTTTCATCGCTTTATGTGGAGTACTTACTTTTTAGTTTTATATGTAATTTTTAAATATTTAATATGCCTAAAACTGTCAGGACAAACTGCATTAGAGTATAGCGAGGTTTTTTCACCAATTTTCGTTCTTCTCCAATTGATAGCTGTTCGGGCTTGTCAGCTACCAAATACTCTTTAAATGTACAAGAAACCGAATAGAAAGTAAAAATTAACGTAAGATATGATAAAAAACTTCTAGAGATATTCTTATTCGCTATGTCTGGTGGGCTCCTACAATCTTTGATCCATGTGCAAAGAATTTAATAATAAAGTCGATATGATTTTGACACACGTATTTCAAAGCAAAAGTGGAAAATATCGATCAACTAGACATGCCGTTTTGCCACCAAAGCCCACCAAATCTGCTCACGAAACGACGGAACCTTAAAAAACCATCTCAAGACTTTAAAGATTGGCCCCGGTATGTTTGTGTCATTATTAGGGCAACAGAGTATACATATATACAGGGTGTCCCGAAAACTTTTGTAAAAAATCAAAACATCGATAGGTCGAGTCATAAGAAACTTTTTTTGTTTTGAAACAGAACTCTTTTAGTGGTACCGTTAACGAGTTATAGCACTTCAAAAACACTTTATTTTTGTATGAATTTTGTGCGTTAAAAAAAAATTGTTTAAAATGAAAGTATACTAGAAATTTCATACGAAAATAAACTTTTTTGAAGTGCTATAGCTCGTGAACGCTACCACTAAGAGAGTTTTGTCTGAAAACAAAAAAAGTTTCTCTTGACTCGACCTATCGATGCACAGTGTGAGATTTAGTCAATCTAGCATCTCAAAATAAATTTTTATATTAAGTTTTAGTAATATCAACTTGAAATTTGGCACGATTGTTAAGGAGATTATAAGCTTCAATATGGTGAAAGATAACTAGTTCTAACTAGTGTCAAAGGGGACTAGCTCCGAACTATCCTCAAAAACACTAGTTGGGGACAACTTTTTTTCACATTTATATTCAAAATTTCTTCTATTTTTCTCTTCTAACTATAACTTGTCGATATATTGATATAAGTACCCTCATACAACCATTTCTATAAAATGCTTCAAGTTTCGAACTTTAGTTTTCGATGATTTTTTGCAAATGAGAAAAGTTAAAAGTTAATGTTGTTTCAATGTTAAATTTATTGATATAGAAATAAAAAAAAAAAAGAAATTTGTACAAAAATAAAAATTCCAGAGAGCTGCAAGGAAAGTTTTTTATGCTAAATCATCAAATTCATCATATAGTTAGGTGCCAGACAAAAATGCAATGACCTCAGAAGGTAAAGTACAACGCTTGGTTTTTGGAGGCAAACTTAAACTTGCAATCAAAGGGTCTGACGTGATAAGCAACCTATGCAATAAATCTATGTTGGTGTCAACTCGGGACGTTTTTCTTGTGAACAGTTCGCGATACTGTCTCGACGCTTTATTGCGTGCTTCTTGCGCTTCTTCAGAAAAGTTTCCTATGTTAAGAATGAATGAAGAAATGATAGCTCCTCCATGAAACAATATTTTGTGGACAGTTACTGGCATTTAGTACCAAGGATATAAACTCAAATAAAGCTCTCTTGTTTCTGACGTAAAATTTTGGAACGCATCTATATTGATAGAATAGCCGATGTTTATCCAAATAAGTATTACTCGAAACCGCTTGATCAGATCGCCATTTATGCCTGTAATATCCGATGTATTTTCTGCTTCTTTGAAAAATTTTCTGGCCGTATTCCCATCATTTGTGATTCCTGTTTTCTGTTTCGGCATACCCACAAGAAGACCCATTTCGTTCCTAAACCTGTCTTGTATTTTTTTCTTCCTTCTTGCAACGCTCTCCTTATTTTCATCGCCTGATACGTACCATTTTTTTTTTATTTCCAATCTGGTAAGAAATGTGCAACAAGCACCCCATAAACCTTATGTAGGCATGTAGAGGTGAAAGACCAACAGCAAGCATATTTTCATCGATTTCGCGCTGTGATAAGGCATTCATGTCGTTCATAGTTTTTGGAGTTGAACCACAGAAAGAGCACGCTTGCGATGACTTGTAATTTGAAAGAGCGGTGCAGACTTTGCCGTCAATCATACATAGAATTAAATTGGCTTTAACCGTGAAACTATAACCGTGTAGCTCAAAGCTAGTTGGTTTCAAAACAGGAATTTTCTGCCGAATATGCTCCACTTCCGCTTTAATGACCTCACGCGTCTCTTTCGTGAAAATAAATTTGATCGGACTACAATATCTTGTCGAAGACGCAGCTGGATTTTGTCAAAAAATATGTTTCCTTCCTTCAGTTCTAGAGTTAAGTTGAAGAGCCACCATCGAAAGAGAAAACATGCTTTCGTCTGACATGTTGTTATCCGAAAATTTTTGCGTGTAACGGTTCTGTTCAGCGCAATCGCATCCCCACTTTATTATTATGCTTAATTCATCCAGAATGGCAGGGAACGACTTTAAAAACCTCATATTATGCATCTATTAATCTTTTCACCGTGTGGTCTATTAAGGACTGCAAATTGATTTCGGTATATATATCAGTAACAGTAACAAGGCTTGGGTAGCACAATAATTTTGATTGCTCAACGAGGTCATAGCATGGATACAATTTCGGACTGTGAGGTATCGTATGCAATCGTATTCCACCGTATTGCTCAGTTGATAAATTTTCGTCTACGATCATGGCCAGTGCTTGATCTGGTGTAAGACTTTTCTTTTCAGTAATGCTTATGCCCTTGCTCTTTTTATAGCTGTACCTCTCGAAGGGGATGCAGCCGACAACTCTTTGACTATGTTTGCTGAGTCTCTCCTTCCACAGGATCTCAGATGCATTGCGGTAGCCATAGTTAATTGTTCCGAAGCTAAATTTGATACTAACTCTTTGCATTTCCGTTTTTGTGTACTCGAAGCACTTTCAGCAAACTCTTTTTCTCGCCTTCCGCGTTGCGGTATTTGTTTTGAAGTTGATGATGCGAGATCCAAAGCAAAATCAACAGCAGAAATTTTTGAACTTAGCCAAATGGCATTGTCATGCATAAATCTTGCTTTATCACGGTGAGATTTGCTCCATCGCGAGCTTCAAATTGGAAGCAAAGCTTTTTTATACGATCTTTAATTTTGGCATGGTCAACATCTGGTCCAAAAATATATATTACGTGCTTTTCGACCGCTTCTGTTTTTCCGCTTTTCACCTTGCTCAACCAAATCCAAAATAGCTCCTCTCGCGATATTTCACTCATACTAAAAAAAGGCAAAAAATGGGCAGGATTTTATTTTTGAAATTTGTTTTGGGCACATTAACAAAGACTCTGCTGGCATTCCCATAACGGAACTCCGTGGGACTTGAAATTTCTAGTCTATCAAAGATTTGAAAGCTTTAAAATTTGTCTTACCTTTTAGCTGGTTATAAACCAATTTATCCAAAATACTTGAGTACAAGAATAAATATTGTATAAAGCAAAACTTTTAAGTTTAAGTTATAACCTTCAATACAAAAAATATTTACGGCCAAAAAAAAACCACTCACAACTTCGACCTGATCACTCAAAGTTTTGTGATCAATGCAAGCTTGCAAATCAATTTTTGCATGCTATGCAATTGCACGTGTTTAATAGCTGTTCACGCCAATAACTATTTTTTATTCTCTTTTGTGTTTGTTTTCGTAACAATTGGGGTCTCTTCTCACGTAAAACAAAATATGAGCGAGTTACGAAAACATTTTTTTTGTGAATTTCGAAATGCTAGATTGATTAAATCTCACACTGTGCGATGGTTTGATTTTTTACAAAAGTGTTCGGGACACCCTCTATATATACAGTAGAATCTCACAAAAGTTAACGCTCGTAACAGTTAAACGCTTGGTTAAGTTTATCGAGTTTCAGCGCCCACATAGCGTTCTAAAATGTTAATTTTGGCGGTAACTTTTCTGAGCGCAATTTTTTTTTTCCTTTTCTTATTTTGAATCACCTCTATTTCGTGTGTATTACATAGAATAGCGAAGAAAAACAAAACAAGACAACGCAAATCATAACGCTAACAGTTAAAAGTGACAAATTCGATCGAAGCGTGCAGTCTTATTGTGAAATAGGAGTTGTTGAAAATAATTGAGTTAAAAATATATCTGTGTAAAACTGATTTAAAATAAAAAACTTTAAATAAATTAAGCATTGTTAGATTTAATTCATGCGTTCAATATACACCACATTCTTCAGTATGGCAACGCCATGGCCAATATCTTTGACACTCGATTTGTCTGGCAACAATAGGAGAGAAGATGATTAACAAAATTGATCGAGAGCAGCCGCAGCATCGTTAGCGGAAAAACACTTGAAAAACAACCCCTTTTTCAACGAATTTGTCCAACAGCTTCAAACAACGACAGTTATTATCAACGCCTTTGAACACTGCCGTCAGCATAACATCGCCAACATTCAAAAATATAACGAAGATTAAAAAGAAATCAAACTTGTTAAAACAGTTATTTTTCCTTTCCAATAAATTTAAATTCAAATTTTAACGGAACTGTCGTGAGTGTTTCATGTTTTTATACCCGACACACTCTGTGTCGAGGGTATATTGCGTTTGTTGGTTGTGTGTAACACCCAGAACCAGTCGAGATAGACCATACAAAATATATATAGAAATGATCAACGTCACCAGCAGATTCGATTTAGACATGTCCGTCCGTCTGTCTGTATACAGGTATCTTATCAAAGGAGTTGAGCTATCTTGACAAAATTTGGAATGCGTGCTCACGGGGACATGAGTAAGAACAATGGACCCGATCGGATCATTTTTAGGGGTACCTCCAGTACTAGGGTCTGTTACGAAAACAACAAAAACTGTTCTAAAATCGGAGTTTTTCCAGATATTTTGATGAAATTTGATATTTGATCATATTTAAAGGCCAGTAATATGATTTCTAAAAATTGGAATAGTGGGCGTGGCAGAAGGGCGGGTTTCGAAAACTCTCCTACACCCGAAATTCAAATGGTACTTGAACATAAGATGACACGTATGCTTCCTTTGTAGTCATTAACATCATTCCAAAAAAGTTCCTTGATCGGTCCATTATTAAGGGTACCTTCAGTACTAGGTCCTGTCACAAAAATCCCAAAACTGCCTCAAAATCGGACTGTTTCGAAATATTTTAATGAAACTTAGAATTTGAGCGTATATTTAAGCATCCGATTATAGTTCCTAAAAAATTGGAAAATTGGGCGTGGCAAAGGGCGGTTTTCATAAAGAAATTAAACAAAAGTCAGTATATGGGGCCCCTTATGGCCCTAAATAACTCTTGATATGAAAAGCTATTTGAATATGTGTGTCTGTGTCGGGTATTCTATTGTCAGGCTCGCCTGACTTTAACAACCTTACTTGTTAAATTTGTAGTCGTTTCGCCTTACAAGCATGTTATGTTTGCAAAAATATATTTTTATGCATGTAGTCTCTAATTCTTTAATTTTTTCGATTTTAAAAACATTTGGAAAAGTTAATAATTCGGAAAAGTTTATTACCCCTGGAACAAATCAATTAACTTTTTCGAGATTCTGGTGTTTATATACATATACAGGGTGTTCCGTACTAACGTGCTTTTCTTTATAGGGTTGGTAGAGGGGGTCATTGTGAACAAAAAAACGTATGAGAGGGGGGGGTCTAAAATGTAACCCTGAGGAGTTATAGGGCCTTAAAGTTTTTAGGCAGTGAGTCGAGAAAAAAATTCTCCCACGATAATGGTTTATCGTAGGGAAAAAACTGAAATGCAGTTTGAAAGCTAATTGTATGGGCTTTTAAGAAAAATTAAGTTGCTGGTCAAAATTTGAGCCATTGAGGGAAAAAAAAACGGTCAAAGTCAAAAATTCTGAAAAATTTTCATTTTTTCGACTTTGAGAGCCATTTTTGGTATGAAAAAGGTCGTATTTAACACATACTTTTCTAATTTTTTTCCCAAATCTACGTTAAATTTCCTTTAAAAACGTTGGTACATTTGTCATACCTTGTTAGCGGTTTAACCTCAGGAAAAATAAGGTTTCAAAAACAAAAACAAACTTGAACTTTTTTTATTCAATTTAATTTTATTTGTAAACAGAAGATATTTGTCGAGTTAGCCATGATCATTTATGGAAAAGTCTTTTGTAAAATAAGCTTTGAGTTATTTTTGGAATTCCAAAATGGCATATTTCCAGTGAGGAATATGCTGACATGGTGTTCATTTTGGGGTTTGCAAACGGAAACCAGGCAGAAGCTCGCAGGGAGTACACTAGGCGAAATGGCCACCACGATCACCAGACCTTACACCTTTAGATTTCTTTTTGTGGGGTCGACTGAAGGAAATCGTATATTCAGCTCCCGTTCGGTCAAGACCACATTTAATAGGCCGTATCATGGAAGCTTTCAATATTGTAAGAGAAGAATTACCAAATACAAATCTATGTCATGAAATTCTAAAAAGAGCGAACTGTTGCGTACATAGGTCCGGCCACCAATTTGAAAACGCCCTGTAAGAATAAAACAAATTTTGTTTTAAATTTATGCGAACGTTAACAGTTTACAAAAAAATTAAAATTGAATAAAAAAAGTTCAAGTTTGTTTTTGTTTTTGAAACCTATTTTTCCTGAGGTTAAACCGCTAACAAGGTATGACAAATGTACCAACGTTTTAAAGGAAATTTAACGTAGATTTGGAAAAAAAATTAGAAAAGTATGTGTTAATACGACCTTTTTCATACCAAAATGGCTCTCAAGTCGAAAAAATGAAAATTTTTTCAGAATTTTTGACTTTGACCGTTTATTTTTTCCCTCAATGGCTCAAATTTTGACCAGCAACTTAATTTTTCTTAAAAGCCCATACAATTAGCTTTCAAACTGCATTTCAGTTTTTTCCCTACGATAAACCATTATCGTGGGAGAATTATTTTTCTCGACTCACTGCCTAAAAACTTTAAGCCCTATAACTCCTCAGGGTTACATTTTAAGACCCCCCCCTCTCATAACGATTTTTTGTTTCACAATGACCCCCTCTACCAACCCTATAAAGAAAAGCACGTTAGTACGGAACACCCTGTATAAGCTGAAAATTTTTTACCAAAAAACAGAAGTAAAACTCAACATTACCCTTTGAGTATGCTTGAAATTTTTCATCCAGCGCAAATTGTTCAGAAACAAGATATTAATTTATTTATTTGAATTTGATATAATCTTAATATAATTATATTGTAAACTCAAGCTAAGGCACCAACCTTTAGAAAAAAGCTGATAAAATACTGATTATGCTGATAATTGTATAAATGTAATATCTAAAGGAAATTGTTGAGTTTTTCTTCTATACGCAGATGATGTTCTTGCCTCAACCAATAAAAACAACTTACAGCAACAAGTACAAGACTGGCATGAGAGATTGTCTATGTTTGGACTACGTTTGAATGTCGGGAAAACAGAATACATGACAACAGACAATTGCGAAGCAGGGACCATCAAAATAAATAACACTGAACTACCAAGGACGGAAAAATTTAAATATCTTGGGTCGACATTTTCTGCTGACGGGACGATCACATGCGAAGTTACTGAGAGAGTTAACGCCGCTTGGCTTAAGTGGCTTTCAACGACTGGTGTTAGCTGCGATAAAAAGATAAGCGACCGCTTATAATCCAAAATTTACCGCACAGTCATCAGGCCAGTCGCTCTTTATAGTACCGAATGTCTACCAGCAACGAAAATAGCAGAAAGAAAGGTTAGTGTTATTGAAACAAAGATGCTTCGCTGGATATCCGGACTCTCTCGTCTTGATCATGATCCAAACGTAGACATCCGTAGACGCTATGGAGTTGCGCCAATTATTGGGAAAATGTGGGAAGCAAGGCTACGCTGGTATGGGCACGTCCTGAGAGCAAATGGCAAAATAGAATCAAGGAGTGTTCGGATGCAGTTGATGTATGGAAATAATGGTTAATTTATAGTTTTTCTACATTTAAATCAAAAACTAAAAAATAAAGACATTTTATTACCGGCTTGGGAGCAATGGGCCTGGAAAGTTAAAGGTGAAAATTTTTCAGATTTACGCAATTCCCAGCTCCTCGATGGAGTTTTTTTTTGGATAAGTGAATGCTAGAGTTATTTTGTTTGAGTCTAGTTCTAATGCTTTGTCATAAAAAGGAAAGAGAAATATTGAACAATTTACGAGATATAGCCAAAACCAAGTGCGCAACTTACTTTTCCGCCACAATTTTTTAGATCGCTAAAAAAAAAACCTCGAACCAATCCGACTAAACCAAGTATGAGGCGTTGATTTACTCGTCAAAGATTCTCAGAGACTGCAGTTCTTTTCTCCAAAACAATTTATGTGTTGCCCAGTGTTATCAGTCCCACTTATTTTCAAAATGGTAAACTTTTTCACCTTAGCCGTGAAACTCATTATCAACAAGGTAATAAACTTACCATAGAAATATTGGGGAAACATTTTCTCCTCAACGGTGCCAATCTGAGAATGGCAATAGTGATGCGGGACTTATTATAAAATATCTCAGAAAGGAAAAAATTTTTATTGTGGATCATACTGAACTACTCTCGTAGCTTAAGACAGAACACATTCAAAATTAGTCATATTATATGGTGCTCGAATTTACGAAAACAGCATTGCCCAAAGCTCGTCTTGTTACATATGATTAAATACACAATAAGACATTGATGTGCAAGAAGTCTTTCCGCAAAGACCGGGTCCCCACCGGTAAATTTTTCACTCCTCATTTAATCGTCTACGAGAAACTGGAAGCGTGTTCAGGGCATCTGAAGGGCAAAATGTAGTACGGGACTCCAATACTGCCAAGTGTCCAAAAAGTTTCGCAAGAACTAGGAATCTCAAAGTCGCAGGTGCATCGTGTGCTGAAATACAAAAAAAATTCATCCATATCACTACACTCCTGTGAAAAAGATCAAGACGACAGAAATTTCTTAAAATACATTTTATGGACTGATGAGTCAACCTTTGATCAATAGGGCGTTAAGAACTATCATAATCTTCATCATTTCTCTTAAATTAAACCACGAGTGAAAATGCAAGAAAGCATCAAAAAAGGTTCAGTGCTAATGTCTGGGTGGGTGTAATAACAGGTTGGATGATAAGTCCCCCGGTCTAATAAAGAAAAACACATTTTTTTGGTCAAAATTCGTTTTTATTATTCAAACATAGTTCCCTTCAAGAGCGATACAACGATTATAACGACCTTCAAATTTTTTGATACCATTTTGGTAGTACCCTTCCTTCGGTTTTGCCTCAAAATAGGCCTCAGTTTCGGCGATCACCTCTTCATTGCAGCCAAATTTTTTCCCGCGAGCATCCTTTTGAGGTCTGAGAACAAAAAAAGTCGCTGGGGGCCAGGTCTGGGAGAATACGGTGGGTGGGGAAGCAATTCGAAGCCTAATTCATGAAATTTTTGCCATCGTTCTCAATGACTTGTGGCACGGTGCGTTGTCTTGGTGGAACAACACTTTTTTCTTCTTCATATGGGGCCGTTTTGCCGCGATTTCGACCTTCAAACCGCTCCAATAACGAATATAATATTCACTGTTGATGGTTTTTTTCCCTCTCAAGATAATCGATAAAATTAACTCCATGCCCATCCCAAAAAACAGAGGCCATTACTTTGCCGTGGACTTTTAGTCTTTCCACGCTTCGGAGACGGTTCACCGATCGCTGTCCACTCAGCCGACTGTCGATTGGACTCAGGAGTGTAGTGATAGAGCCATGTTTCATCCATTGTCACATATCGACGCAAAAAACTCGGGTGTATTGCGAGTTAACAGCTGCAAACACCGCTCAGAATCATCAACACGTTGTTGTTTTTGGTCAAATGTGAGCTCGCGCGGCACCCATTTTGCACAGAGCTTTTTCATATCCAAATATTGATGAATGATATGACCAACACGTTCCTTTGATATCTTTAAGGCCTCTGCTATCTCGATCAACTTCATTTTACGGTCATTCAAAATCATTTTGTGAATTTTTTTTGATGTTTTCGTCGGTAACAATCCTCTGTCGGGCGTCCACTGCGTTCACCGTCCTCCGTGCTCATTTCACCACGCTTTTTTGCATACCAATAAATTATTGTTGATTTTCCTGGGGCAGAGTCCGGAAACTCATTATCAAGCCAAGTTTTTGCTTCCACTGTATTTTTTCCCTTCAGAAAACAGTATTTTATCAAAACACGAAATTCCTTTTTTTCCATTTTTTTCACAATAACAAAAGTTGCTTCACAAAAGACGCTCTATCTCACAAACTAATTGACTTACAGACGTCAAATTTTGACACGAATCATTTGAAGGTTGCCACTATATAAAAATAATATGCATTTAATACTAGAGACGCCATCTATGTGTCAGACCGGGGACTTATCAGCCAACCTGTTAGGTAAAATACATTTCGGTTTTCTAAAGCTTGAACTCAAAATGACATCGTTGTAGGAAGCGTTCCACGCACATTTTTAGAAGATTGGCCTCTGACTACACTGGCTGGTACGACTTTTCAAAATGACGGTTGTCCAATTCATAAGACAAGCCTAATAGTCAAAAACTATTTAAATGAAAAATATGGCGGGAATTGGATAGGAAGGGGAATGGTCCGATTAAGTAGCTTGCAAGATCTCCAGATTTAAGTCCAGTGGCCTTTTATGTTTGTAGTCGAGCAAAAAAGCCAGTCGTTGATGAACATAAAAAATCGAGTCAGCTTTGGATAAAATGAGGCGGGGTGTATCGAATTTGGGAAAAAATTTTCTACATGGGTATAACCTATGCACGGGGTTGTGTATAGTATGTTTCAGACATTTTTTTCTTCGAAAATTCGAGAATTTTCACCTGCGGCTTATCTAATTTTGTGTAAATATTGCAAACTTGAGGTTCTTTTCGAATTTTTCGCCATTTTTGTTTTTTTTTTTACTAATTTTCTAAGAAAATATTCTGAATACTCACCAATTATTGATTTCAATTACTTGAATAATTATTGATTTTCATGTTTCAAGCCTAACTGGTACGTTTTTTTTTTACAGTTTTCTAGTAAATACATACGAAAAATTATGAAAATGTTGCTGTATTAAAAAAAAAAAATCAGAAGTTAGAATTAGAAATCATTACCGTTATTTTTTACAAAAAGAGATAATCAGTGCTGCGGCACATCTCAGTAAAGTAAATAAAAATTCCTTTACGCAGTGAAAACGACCATTAGGATGATTTGTTATTGTTTTTTATTTACAAAAGTGCATGACTTGTTCAAAGTGGCTACTCTGTCTCAATACGCATGTAAAAAAATTGCAATAACGATGGATATATGCATTACACAACTAAACACGATTTTTGTTTCTTACTTTTGTCTATCAGATTCCGACTACTTATACCTTAGTATGAAGGAAAATAATTTTTTTTAAAGTTTGATTTTGTGGTCAGGAGGACGATATATACAATTTTCGCGTCAATTTCTAAATTTTTTCGAAATCTTATGAAAAAATGTATGTGTTTTGCACTTTATGTATCTTGCTTAAAAGAGGAAAAATGCACCTTTACAACGACGTATCATGTGTTTCAATCAATGTTTTACTTCAAGATCTATAGGCATTTAAATCTGAAAAATGTGGATTTGTTTGAATTTTTTTCGAAATTTTCTGAATTCAAAAATGTTATAGTATGCTGAAATTTAAAAAAAAAAAATTAGAAGTTATAAGGAGTTTTCCGACCCTACTCAAATTCAAAATGCTTCAGGTAGCGGTTTGAAAAACATGTTCGACGATTTTTGCCTGAAGCATTTTGAATTTGAGTAGAGTCGGAAAACTCCTAATATTTTCTACAATTTTCTACTAATTTCAGCATACCTTAACATTTTCAAAACCGTAAATATGCAGTTATTGCTTCAAAAAAAAAAAAAAATAATGATTTGCAGAATATTAAGCGAATATATATAACAAAATGAATTCAAAAAATTTCGACAAAAAATCAAAAAAATCCACATTTTTCGAAATTCAAAAACTATAGAGCTTGAAGTAAAACTTTGGTTGAGGCACATGATACATCGTTGTAAAGGTGCCTTCTTTTTCTATTAAGGGGGTCTTCCCATTGAGCAACTTTTTTTTCGACTTTTTTTTTGCATTTATTTATAGCTTGGGTAGTTGTGAATATGCCCCTAAAAGGATTTTTTGAAATTCGAAATAGTTTAGAGGATATAGCCTTTTTTGTCGAGCAAGATCTGCGCTAAAACGAGTAATTTTTGCGTTGCTTCAAACTTTAAACGCGTTTATCTCGAAACCACGTTTTTCGAACTGGCGGCCATGATATCTCCAGTTCAACTGAACCGATTTTCATGCAACAAGGTGGAATCGACGCAGAATTGTCACCATTCTCGGGTGAACCTCGACCATAATTTTAAAAAATTTTTTACTATTTTTTTTTTTACACTAAACTACAAAAAAAAAGCCCGAAATTGAATTTTTTTTTTTTTTGAATGGCCGCCATTTTGTCAAAAAAAATCTCAAAATTAAGCTTGAGGTTCACCCGAGAATTACATCTATACTGATTATAACCCCGTTTTTTTTTTCATTTCGGACGCTCCGGAGACCCGGAATCGTGGCCGCCGTGACGGCACCTTTTTTTTCACCACCAACTTTGAAGTCTCATTACTTTTTGAACTGCCCACGTATCGAGGCAAAACAAATTTTTTTATTTAAAAAGGGTCCAAAAAACGGGTTTTCAATGAGAAGACCCCCTTAAGCGATATACATAAAACGCAAAACACAGACATACTTCCTGAGATTTTGAGAAAAATCTAGAAATTGACGCGAAAATTCCAAATATCGTCCTCCTGACCACAAAATCAAACTTAAAACAAGTAAGAAAGCTAAAGTCGGTCAAGCCCGATTTTGAAATACCCAGCGTCCCGACATTATGAGCGCACTACGTTTTGCCACTCCATTTGTGGGCGTGGCAGAGAGCGGGCCACATAAATTTCTTTCCTACATCTTTCATTCTTTGGTCAACCTATGTTGCGAATTTGAAGCTTCAACGCCTTTTACTTCGGAAGTTACAAAAAATCTCCGTTTTTGGGCGTGGCAGTGGGCGGGCCATACAAAATTTTTTCCTACACCTTTCATTCGCCTTGGAAAACCTATGTTGCGAATTTGAAGCTTCTACGCCTTTTACTTCGAAAGATACCAAAAATCTTTATTTTTGGGCGTGGCAGTGGGCGGGACACATAAATTTTTGTTCCTACACCTTTCACTCGCTTTGGTCAACCTATGTTGCGAATTTGAAGCTTCTACGCCTTTTACCTCGGAAGTTACGAAAAATATTCATTTGTGGGCGTGGCAGTGGCGGGCCACAAAAATTTTTTGCCTACACCTTTCATTCGCCTTGGTCAACTTATGTTCCGAATTTGAAGCTTCTACGCATTTTACTTCGGAAGTTACGAAAAATCTCCATTTGTGGGCGTAGCAGTGGTCGGGCCATACAAGATTTTTTCCTACACCTTTCATTCGTCTTGGTCAACCTATGTTGCAAATTTGAAGCTTCTACGCTTTTTACTTCAGAAGTTACGATAAGCCCTTATTTGTGGGCTTATATGTGGGAGTGGCTCGAGGAGGAAGGCGTCCATTTTTTCCCAGGATATGTGCCCTTTCGTAGTTTACCAGTACACCAAATATCAATGCAAGTTACAAGCATTTTACTGAAAAAACATTATATTCATTTGTGGGCGTCGCAGTGGGCGGATGTCTTCCATTTTTACTTAGGATCATACTTGGATCCTGATATACCTGTGTGCCAAATTTCTAATTGATTGGTCCAGCCGTTTGGGAGGAGATCCGACCACGGGCGGGCGGACCAACAGTCGGAAATGTCTAAATCGATTCAGTTTTTGACCCTGATCATTTCTATATATATTTGTCTATATCTCCGGAGCTTAGTTCTCCCTGTTACAAGATTTGCACAAAACTAATATACCCCGCTTACGCTGGGTATAAAAAAAATTGGGTTTTCAGATATAAACTGATTTAGTGAGCCAGAAAACAACCATTAAAAACCAGAAACTTTATTAAAGTTTCATGTTGTCGACTTGTGTTATCAAAAGAGTGAGTAAAAAACGCCCGAAAAAACTCAAAAATAAGCGCTATAAAAAGCTCGAAAAAACAAGGAAAATAGTCCGAAAAATATGCAGTTAAAATTGTTTTGTATCTCTGAAACTTGGTTTATGAAATCCCTGCCGGACGCGTTTGTAAGCATTAGTGGCTATAATCTTTTTCGAGTCGATCGCGAATCTCGCGGTGGCGGTGTTGCAATCTACTTAAGAACTGGAATTTCAGGGAAGGTAGTGGCCAAGTCTCCACCGCTTTGTAGTAGTGAATTCATTTTTCTTGAGATAAAAAATCAGAGTGAAATACTTTTACTTGGCTGCGTCTATAGGGCACATGGTAGCGTTGAAATAAACCCGTTGACGGATTGCTTAGAAAATATTGCTTCCATATATCCTAATATTTTAATTGCGGGTGACTTCAATTGTAATATTTTGGAAGATTACAGCCTTACACACTATTTTACTGCTCTCGGGCTTTCTGTGGTTAATACATAAACTCCAACCCACTTTTCAAACACGAACAATTCTCTATTAGACTTGTTCTTTGTTGATTCGGACTCAAAAGTGCTATTTTATGATCAATTGTCTGCGTATCAATTTTCCAGACATGACCTTATATTCATGACCTACGATTTCCAGTTCGTTAATGTCCCGATCTGTATAAAATATAGAGATTTTAAAAATATTGATTACCGATCACTAGATGCTGAAATCGGTTATATTGACTGGAACCTCATTCGTTACATGCCATGCTGTAACAATCAAGAGAAATTTTTAGAGTCAAACCTTAAAGCACTTTTTGACAAATTTGTGCCGGAAAAAACTTTCTGTCCAAACAAAGTCTCTTAACAATGGTTTAATCGTGAGCTTCATGCGCTTATTAAGAATCGTGGAAAAGGTACAAAACACCGTCCCTAGAAATGGAGCTAAAACAAATCAAGAAAAAGGTCTTCATTGAAATAAGAAGATCTAAATTTATGTACAACGATGCCAAATTCAGATCTGCAATTAATAGCCGACAAACTTGGGCCAATATTAGGGAAATAGGTATTAAAGAAAATAGTAAGTGCCATCCTAACTCCACTAATCTGGACCTGGACCAACTTAACCAACACTTTACTAGCCTACCGTACAATTCTTTTAGTCCACTCACCACACATACAGAAAACAATTTATCTGAAATTCACCCTACGTTTTCTTTTGCATGTGTTGACCAATGCGACGTCCTCGCGAGCTTTTTGTCTGGAAAATCAAATGCAGTGGGCCCTGATGAAATAAGCCCGATCTTTCTAAAATGCCTGCTTCCAAAGTTATTGCCCACAATCACGTGCATCTTCAATAACATTATAATGCCATCCACATATCCTAATTCATGGAAACGTGCCAAAGTGATACCCATTCCTAAAGCCTCCGGAGAGAATCGGCCTATATCCATACTGCCGTACTTGTCTAAGGTTTTTGAAAAGGTTCTTCTCAAACAAATCAATACTTTCATCGATGAGTACTCCCGTTTGTCTGACAGACAATCTGGCTTTTCTAAAAACCGTAGCTGTGTCACTGCTCTGGTAGATGTCGTTGAAGATGTACGACAGTCGATTGACGAAAATAATATAACGATGCTAACATTACTTGATCATACCAAAGCTTCTGATTCAGTTAATCATATTGTCTTAACAAATAAACTCTTACATAATTTTCATTTTTAAGTTCATGCCACACAGCTCATAAGGGCATACTTAATTAATAGGTCTCAATATGTGTGCGTAGGTAATCGGACATCTACAACCTTAAACCTCTCACGAGGTGTACCTCAGGGATCTATTTTTGGTCCATGTCTGTTTAATTTATATATCAATGATCTTCCTTGGAAATTGAAATTTTGTAAAATACATATGTACGCCGATGACACTCGGCTTTTTTGGAATTGTAAAATGGGTTCAGACTCTGAATGTGCCACTAACCTAAATTATGATCTCAAACAAATAAGCAACTGGGCAAATCAAAACTGCCTTTCTATTTACCATTCTAAATCCAAGTGTTTAGCCATCGGCAAAAAACAAGTGAGCACATTATGTTTTCCTCCTGTTTTGTTGAGCGAAAAAGTCATTCAGTATGTCGATTCAGCTAAGAACCTAGGCATTGTATTTAACAAAACTCTTACTTGGACGAATCACATTGCAATTGCTATTGGAAAGGCGTACGCTATGCTTCGTATTCTTTGGAATGTTCAAAAAGTCACACCACAAAAAATTCGCCTATTACTATGCAAAACGTATATTATGCCCATGCTTTTGTATGGGTCCGAAATATTTTGGAACTGTGATGTTACCTACAACAGCAAACTAAATGTTCTTTTCAACAACATAATTCGCTTTACCTTTATGAGGAAGAGACGAGACAATATTTCTGAGCTTAGGGAGCTTATATACGGCACATCCTTCAACAATTTACTAAAGCTGAAATCTCTACAGCTCCTTTACAAAGTTGCATATAAAAAATCTGCAGAATACCTTTATCAGCGCATTCGGTTCACCCGTTCCACCAGAACTAATATGTTAAGCTAATCGTCCGATTCGCACATAAACTTTTAATCTCCAAAAGAAAATTTTTCATCCCCACAATACGCCTTTGGAATTCCCTACCATCCGATGCTCGAGGTGCAGAAAGCGTCCAACACGTCAAAAAACGAAATATGGTTTTTCTTAATAGATTAGAAAATTAACTGTAAAAATTAGCTTTCTATATTTCTTTCAAGAAATTTTAATGTTGCACACATACCACATGTCGCCCTACGTGAGTAGAGCTTTGTATAAGAGATAATTCATATTACAAAAAACAACATAAATTAATTAATACAAAATTTATTTTTTATGCAGTGGACTTATTAAAATATATGACTAGAGGTTGTTTTACATTTTCAAACAAAAAATGTTGGTGCTTCTCTCATAAAAGGTTTTTATACAATGAAAAAGAACGTTCAACGTCTGAAGAGGTAAGGGGGCCAAATTTGAAAACACACTCCAACGTAAATACGTGATCAAACGTATACGCAAGCATTGGACACAGCGCTTAGAAGAGTCATTTACAAAGGAAAGCAATGAAACAGAAATATGAATAGCAGAAAAAAACTCAACAGTGGCGTTTTTTTCGGAAATAAGGTAAGAAAAGGCATTTAAAATAGTACTATTAACCAAAAATATGGGAAATATGCACAAAAAATAGTTTTTGGCAAGAAAATAGCTCCCACTACTAAAATATGCAAAAATAATAAAAAAAAAGAAGCTCGCACTACTAAAATATGCAAAAATAGTAAGACGTATGCAAAAACAAGCATTTATTCACTCTGGTTATCATCCAATTAAAAAAAAAAAGGTGAAAATTCTTAGATTTTTGAGAAAAGGCACAGCAAGAGACTTCATTGGAGATTTTCCTACGAATTCCAACAGTAGAGTGATAGCTAGCCATAAACTGTCAAAAGAACGTACAGTTAGACTTGAATACATGAAAATCAAGTAATTACTTCAATAATCTTGCAATCAATTAGTATGGTAAGTACTGTCAGAATATTTGCTTAGAAAATAAGTAAAAAATTGCGAAAAATTCGCAAAGAACCTGAAGTTTGCAATTATTTTTACAAAATCTGGATCGAAACAGATGAAATTTTAAATCGCATATTTTTGAAAAAAAATTGCCTAAAATATGCTATTCTCAACCCCGTGCATAGTTATACCCATGTAGAAAGTTGTGGTAAAACAGAATTTTACAGTAAATTCGATAAACCCTATTGCTCGTCGTCAACGAGTCAAGCGTCTGGATTGATAGTGATAGGGATAACTATTCGTTGATGTAGCAGAACCGTGGCCATGCGACGGAAACGTTGGGTCAAATGAAATAAAAGGAATGTTATGTACAGTTCGAAAGAAAAAACAGGGACCAGTGAAGTCTGCGATTAAAGGACGTACATCCAGGAGGAGAAAGAGACTATCGGCGATTTTTTTTGTACGCTGACAGCAAAATTGATCCAGGAGCGCTCTTACCATATAAAATCGCTCGCCCTGTTGGAGGTGTACGCGAGGACGGTCAATGCAAAACGTACTTGAGTGTAGGCTGTCGAAACATGAAAATGAATAATTGGTTTGATGAGAAGAAATCGGGTCTCCCACTGCTAATGGAGCCGTCACCGATGATGCAGCAGCGGAACTCGTCGTTGATTGGCCAGGGATCTAGGAGGACGGATTAGAATCGTCATTCGCTGAGACCACGGGAGCATGTCATGAAGCAGCGTGAAGTTTGCCAATATCTTACAATTCGCAAAATTGGATCGCCGCTAGATGAAATTTTGCACATATAGCATCTGCTATGTTGAAAGAAAGATCTTGGTAGGTGGTGAAAACATGCTATTCACATTAGGGCCGTGGCATAGGTTATACCCATGTAGAAGGTGAATTCGGCTACGAAGATTTTCCAAGAGATGCAGTAGCTCAGGAACCCTATGGCTCTGGCTTCGGTAATAAATCCAGCTCAAACGTCTGGAGTTGATAGTCCGACAGGGATTTACTACGTCGTCCGCATCGTAGCAGAACCATCGGCAAAGACGAGGGCGTCTACGTAAGCCGTTCAGAGAACCTTGGTTCGCTGAATCGAGCTCCGTCATGCGGGAGTGCTGTCTAGCAGAGATCGCGGTAAATCATCATCATACCTCTTACTTAATTTGCACGAATCCATAAATGTAATGCAAGCATCGTCGAAATTTGCGCTCTAAACCATGGCTGAGAGCCTTGATCCAGGATGAGATCTTCACAATCTTATAATACACGTGTTGGAGGGTGTGCACGAGGCCGCATGCACACAGTACTTATAGCTGTTGGCTGTCATGCACACAGTGTGCTGCATACATAAGCGCTTGACATAAAATAAAGTAGAAGGGAAAACGCTTACGTCAACAATCAAAACCGACACCAAAAGACTGCATGAAATCGAAAGCTAGACGACAGACCCAGGCAAGCGGGAAAACGGAAAACGTGATTAGAAGCGTCATGCAAAAGGGTGACCTACGCCAACCGCAGGAGCTTTCTGTTTCATGATTAGAAGCGTGTCATGCTAATTCTCCTACAATTCCAGGCTACAATTATATGCGCACAGCCGCATTTTGCAACATTAAAGCATCAGCTATGTTGAAAGAACAGATCGTTGGTAGGTGATGACAAAATTATTCACATTAAAGGTCTTGGCTATGGTTAACTACCCACCAGGTGCAAGTGCCAGATCAAGTTGTTTAATAAAACGAAATAAAGTATTTTCGCTCAGAAGCGGGTTAAGATTGGGCTTCTGGCTTGGGCATGATTGCGAGCTACAATCCTTAGTATATCCGACAGATTTGGTAGGTGGTCGGTACCCAATCCGACGGGGTGTGGAGTTGATAACTCCAAAGGACAGGCGTCTACGAAATAAGGCCGTTCGAAACCTATATAGAATATCACTGAAATATTTTTTATCAGCTCCGTCTTTAGTTCGCGTCGTCTAGCAGAGACTCGTTGGTAGGGAGGTCATACCGAATCCATACCGGGTCTGGGAGACTTGATAACTTCCAAGCGACACTAACATTAAGGGTTGTATAAGAAAACCAATATGAGTTCAAAATTTGCGCTATAATACCATAACGGCTAATAGTTAGTATAGCAAAAAGGAAGATTACCAAAGGCCGATAGCAACAGCAGTGCAGTGGTCAGATATGGTAAGTGCAAAAACAACACACACATTCCTAATAGCTGTTTTCGATATGAACAATTTTAATGCTAATAACACGTTAAACGGAGACCATAAGTAGCTATGACATTTAAAGAAAAAGATTGCGAAGTTGAGAAAACAATTACGTAAAAAATCAGAAGAATGCGCGAGCACTGTTCAAGCAGAGGCATGGAAGTCGAAAGCTAGACGACAGACCCAGGCAAGCGGGAAAACGGAAAACGTGTTATAAGCTATGCAAAGGGGTGACCTACGCCAACCCAGGACTTTCTGTTTTGATTAGAAGGCTCATCTAATTCTCTTACTTCCAGGCTACAACATTTGGCACAGCCGGTTTTCAACTTAAAGTCAGTTGAGAAAGAACAACGTTCTTGATAAAAAATATAATTAAAAATTTTTGGCTTGGTAACTACCCACCAGTTGCAAGTGCCAGATCAAGTTTTTAATAAAACAAAATAAAATATTTTCGGTCAGAAGCGGGTTAAGATTGGTTTCTGTTGGGCATGTTTGCGAGCCAATTTGTATAAACTGTTGGAGGGTGGTGGTACCCAATCCAACGGGGTGTGGAGAGTTGATAACTCCAAAGGACACCGTAGTAATAAGGGCGTGAAATATATAGAATATCACCAAATATTTTTTATCAGCCCTCTTTAGTTTGCGTTGTTATAAACTGTTGGAGGGAGGTGATACCGAATCCAACCGGGTCTGGGAGAGTTGATAACTCCAAGGGACACTAACATTTAAGGGTTGTATAAGAAAACCAATATGAGTTCAAAATTTTATAATAAATAACGGTAATATTAGTATAGCAAAAAGGAAGAACCAAAGGCCGAAGCAACAGCAGTGCAGTGGTCAGATAATGGTAAGTGCAAAAACAACATATACATTTAATATTTTTGAAGAACAATTTTAATTAATAACACGTTAAACGGAGACCATATGTAGTATTAATTTTTATAGAAAAACATTGCGAAGATTTGAGACAAAAATTTAAGAAATCAGAAGAATGCGCGAGCACTGTTCAAGCAGAGGCGTGGGAGTCAGTGACGTAAAAAATCCACATAGGGAATTCTTATTATTAATCGCTAATCAGATAGCATTATCTCGTTTCACGCAGTTAGAAGTGTCAGTTTTTTGAATAGTGTCCGTTTTTGCCGCTGTCGCTACGCAGCTAAATCCCAACAGCGGCGAAAAAACGGGAAAAAGGAGGGCAGCACTTCGAGCCCAGCTGCTCGCCACTTTTCCCGACGGGCTTGACTGGCAACACCGGTGGGTTTTAAATAATATTACCAAGTAGATTTTCAAGGTGACACAACCGCGAAAACCCGCCGTTCTAAACAATCCGACAAACGAGAAAAAAAAGTACGGGCCGCGTTCGCGTGAATAAAAGAGTAATTCGGGCGTTTTTTTTTTTTGTGTGTTAAATCGGAAATCAACATAAACTTGTTGAATAGCGTAGTCAACAACAGCAGCACCACCAGCATCGGAATCCAGCAGAAGCAACGAGAGACGCAACGTCAACCGCGACCGCAGCAGAAACAACGGCAGTCTAAGGTACGTGATCTTTTGTTAATTTACAACCGATTTCCCTTTGCCCCATTTCGGTCGCAAGACCAATAAATCTTTACGGGCCCAAACAAATAGAAAAGGCCAAAACTTCGGTAAGCGTATCAAAAAAGGCCGCTAAGCAGAAAACGCGACAACTAGAAAAGACTATAAGCTATCTGAAAAAAAATTTTTTAAGTAGAGAAGTAGAATAGATCAAGATACACTGCTGATAGAGAAGTCAGAGGAACAGAACGAGTCTCTTAGAGAAGCCCTTAAAAAAGCAGTAGGAGAAGACGTATCGGAGTCCATCGAAAACGATAAAGCCCTTAGGGAGAAGAAGAAGGAAATTCAATAGCTTAAGTAGAAATAAGCAACCACAAACAAGAGCTGCGAAACATTCGGGAAACTTCTCCACTTCCGACAAGAAAACATAAGAAGTTTCTGCTGTACAGACTAACTACGAATTAATAAATGCAACATTAAATCCGACCCAACAACAACAGTTAATACCTGTTACGTGGCAGTCCTGAAAAAGGAGAGAAAAAGTATGGAAAGATTAAAATAAAATAAAATATTCATATAGACTCACAATTATGTATGGGTAGCCGAGAAAAACTTCATCGTGTTTGTCCAGTGGGAGGTGGTGCCATCCTAAGTAGAGAAGAAAAGAAGAATTTTGAGTTAATTTTTTTTTTTTTTTTTGCTGATGTTATGTATATTTTTTTGGAAAACAATTTTGTTCACATTCACTTTTGTTCAGGAAGGGAAAGGGAGAAGGGGAAGAAGAGGGAAAGAAAAATAATAATTATTTATGAATAAATAAATAAATAATTTTTTTATCATTTTATCAAACAATCTTTCATTCAAAACATAAAAACAAGCTCACACAAAATAAACACTAACTAGCTACACATACACCCAAGACAACATGCAACATTTTAATTTATTTTTGATTTTTTTTTTGTTTTTGCTTCCTTTTTTTGTTTTTGTTTTCTTTTCTTTTGTTACTAACCACTGCTTACAGAACGACAAGAACCCGCACACACAGAACACCACTATGAACCCAGCCGATGAATCCAGACTAAGGGAAATCAATGACCGGATTAAGGAAGGTATGAACCTAGTGGCGGCCCTCCAACCCCGGTCCATGCCGTTGCCAGCAGACAAAGTTGCCAAAGTGCAACCCGAAGTCAAAACGAGTTACAATTTGCAAACGAACGCCATTACCACTTCGACCCGACGACAGGCTAGTGGATACCACTGGCTTGCCGAGGCAATATTCAATCAGTGCACCAAAAGAGGAAGTGCAACCAAAGACACCATCTAGCAGTCCAGGGCACGGGGAGGGTGCAAATATAATAGACGACGATGACACCCTTAGCCTGGACGGCTATGATCTGGATATTGACGACTGGGGGGTCGTGGTTTAACCAATGACGCCCCGATCTACAATAAAATACCATTAAATATGTACGACCGGGAATTTATGGTACCTGATTCTAATGAAGGAGATGGCATCCCTGTAATCCTCCGGGAAATTGTTCGGGGTGCTCAGGCGACATGGAAGAGAGGAATACAGGTCAAGTTTACAAAGACCGTGAACGGGAGGTGCTATCAGATTGTGATCAATCGGTCAGGAAATACTCGAGTTTTCCCAAAAAGAATTGGCGACCTACCTGCATTTTCCGGCGTACAAGCCAGCGGCAAAGGCACCGGATAAAAGGCAGCAAAAAGAAGGCGGGAATCCCAAAGTTGACCTCGATCGGCCGGATCGACACTAGAAGACCACGGGAGTTCGGCTGTAAAGAAAAATGAAAATTTTTTTTATTTTTTATTTTTTTTTTAGCACTAGTAATTATAAATGAATTTATTTTCTTTTTTAGAATTATTGTTATAGATTTATGTATATATGTATATATATATATAAATGCACGTAGTCTTAAGCTGAATTATTTTTTTTTTATAAGAATTATATTTCTGTTTTCTTTTTGAGTTTAGAAAAGATTTTGTTTTATTATATATATTTACCGGTTTTTTTTTATTTTTATTTTTACTAGGTCTTGATTGAAATCAATTAGAATTCTTTCCTCCACATTTCCTCAAGGGAGTTCATGTAATTTTCGCTGAAAGAGAGAGGAGAGCAAAACAAAACAAACAATTAAGCAAACTCAATTCGCGGCACAATAGGGGTAAAATGAGAATGTCTGGGAAGCTTATAAACTGATAGAATCACCTTTTTGTTCCATCATAATTATATATATATATTTTTTTTAAATATATTACCTGCTTTTGATCGCCAAAATCCTGTGATCCCTCTTGAATCCAGTAAGGGAGCGGTGGAGCGAAAAACAGCGATAGAATGGAAAAAGGGAAAGAAATGGGGGAAAACGGGAGAAAGGCAGAAAAAGGCGTAACACTGAAATGCAGAGGGGAATGATGTATCATTCAACAGATGTTTTTATTGGAAGAGTCCAGAAGGGTTGCATTTAAGATTATGATGTACACTTCTAACTTAAAAATCACCATTCAATCAAGAAAATGATCTAAAGGGCATGATACAGTTGAAACACTGTTTTTCTTTGAAAAGAATGGGCTTGCGAAAGTAATGCAGGAAAAAAAATGCCAATAAAGCAATGCACGAGGAAAGCAGACAAAGGGAAGCTGCATATAACCAAGATTTAGTCAGGTGATGATCATAAGATTTTGTTTTGAAAATGCATCTACCGTTAGACTTGCTAATGTTTCTAAGCCTTTCCATTGAAACCTTATGGGCTCGGGAGGATATAAAAGGAGCGATTCGAGCTCAAATCAGTCAGTTAGCTAAGAGCCTTATCTCAGTATTACTTCCAACTGAGACCTATCTCATTTGGTAAACTAGGGCTTTCATGCTTATAAACCAAAATAGGGCTTATATAAAATTTTATTTTGGGAATTTTTCTTTTAAATTTTTTGGGTTCTAAAGTTTTTTTTATATTTTTTTTATTATTTTTCTTTGTTTCGTTTTTTTTTTTTCTTTTTGTTTTTTTGCAATATTTTTCTGAACAAAAGTAAAGAAAATGTTTTTTTTTTTAACGGTGAGTTTTAGCTCCGTATAACCACAATCCAGGTGGTTTGATCCATTTGGAACCTGTATTTCTCCTATTTGATAAGGGGTATGGCACTTCCCCTCCTTTTCTTTTTCGGTTGTGAATATCATCCACTTACCTCCCTTTTACAATTTGCGACAGAAAATACACCCTTATGGAAAGCTTTTAGCTAATGACCGGTGGTATAACTTGAGGATGTTAATTTTCTGTTTTCTATTACATTTTGTAGCTCTTTTTAGGACTAGAATAGATGGAAGCCTTAAGTGGATCGCTATAACTTTTCTTATTTTTATTTTTATTATATTCCTTTTTCCTTATATATATAGAAAAAGGGAAGGGAAGTTTCCTTTTCTTTCAATAAAAACAAATGATTATTAAAAATTTTTAAGTGAATCTGTTTTTTTTTTTGACTCGACAGAGGTTCAACATGGAATAAAAAAAAAAGAAGAGTAAGTCATTGGATTCCCTGGGGATAATTTAGGGGTATTTCACTACAAAACGATGGACATACGAACTAGGACCTGAATAAACGGACAAAAAAAATACGGACTAAGGGGAGTGCGTGAAAAATAAGGCCGGAGCCACCGCGCACTCACGGCCTGTGAAGATCACAGAGAGGTGGGGCAGCTCCTGACTTGGACTGGGACGTGTAGGCGGAGAGAATTATGGGCGGAGTATGACTGGGAATCGTTATGGATGAGGACAGTGTGTGTTGTGTATGGTTAGGGTGTTTGTGGATGGATAAGTGATCATAGGGTGTGTATCTATTTCTTGTGTGGACAGTAGGCATATTTGTGTCTTAAAAATTTTTTTTTTTGCAACTTACCTTTTAAATTAATTTTTTTCCTTTCTTTTGAATTTTATTTTTGTTTTCCTTCTTCCTTTTTCTTTTTTTTCATTTTTATTCACTTCACTGAACCCGATTTATTGGCACGATGAAACGTATAATTGGAATAGGGTTGTTGTGCGGGGTGGTAAAGCCCACGCCAAGCGGCGAGCTAGCCGGCCTTTGCCACCGTGCCAACCCGCCACATCGACCAACACCACACCCCCTAGGAAAAACCAATTTCAATTACATACCAAGAATTTAGATTACAATGGCAACGAAAATCAGTTCTTAAAGAAGAAGTGCTGAAATTTTTAAGAGGATGCGATATTCTGAAATCTACAATCGACGATGACCATATACAAAGAGTCATAAACACAGTAAAGCATCGATTAACAGGAGACGCTTTTGAAAGAATGAATCCAAAGAGATTCAATAACCTAGATAAAATGTGCCACTTTGTGACGAACACATATGCAAAGAGAATAACATTAGAAGACGTGTGATTGGATATAGACAACGCCTGTCAAAGAGGAGGGGAACGTGCGAGCCTTTTTGAAGCCAGAATGAAAACATATCTGAATGAAGCCGAAAAAGCAATAAAAGAAAAATAGATCGAAGCAGAGGCAAAATCTTCCTTATGGGAATATCACGATTTGACGGCGAGACGATTCCTTACGGGCCTCAGAGACAAAAAATAACAAATAAATAAACGGGAACGAGCAATAAGAGATTAATCGAATCAGCGATTAAGTTAGAAGATTTGTCACGAATAAAAGCTCCAAACGCCCCATGTTCAACAACAATTAACACAAATGCACTAAACGTGATACCGAGACAAACAGATCTAGCATGCTCGTTCTGCAACGAAAACGGTCATTTATTGGACGTTTGTTTCAAACAAAGAAATACAGCACTTTGCAATCTATGTGGTAATTATCGGCACGAGGCAGGACTAAATTGTCCTTAAAACACGAACATTACGAAATAAGAATTATATAGACCACCAAAGACTGTCCTGAAATGCACATATTGTTCAAGGCTAGGAAATGAGTTCGAAAATTGTAGAAAATAGCAAAGTAGCCTTTTTTGGAAACGCTGCGAGGTAAGAGGACACAGCACAAATAATTTTTGTTTTCGAGGTAATATACGCCAGAACAGAATGCAGCAACCTCCACAACGTGCGGCAAACACGCATCAAAATATCTCGCAAAACAGCGGAACAAATAATATAAGCTTCAGGTGCAAAGGGAAGGATCATATCGCTAGGAACTGTACTCAACAACAGCAGCCGAGCCCGGGAAACGCACCACGGCCCAGTCTTGGCCAATAGACTGGAATGCCCAAATAAAAGACAAAAAGAGGCCATACTCTGCCCATCACGAAAACAAGAAATCAAAAAATAAAGCAATAGGAAAAAACCTAGACTGAATTAAAACCTAAAAATGATTTTCGAAAAGAATAGAAATGCACGAAGAAAAACGAAGTGCAAAACAAATCAAGCCTCAAAGTGACGAAGATGACGAGTCCTGCCAGAAAAAAATGGAAAACGAATTGTTAAAATAAATGGAAATAGGTTTGAGCAACAACTTTAAAAGAGAAAGGGAAATAAAAACAAAAGTAATGAAGAAAAGATTTTCATTCAATGATGTTATAAAGGTTCGCGCTTATGCCTTGTGGGAAACGGGAGAGATGCAGCCTACAGAAAACAAAAACACTCCCTCGTTGCTAGTTGGAACATTGAAGAAATCTCCGAGAGGTAAGGAATTTAGTAATTTTATAACGTACGCTTCCTCGAATGCACAACAAGAGGATGCTTACATCGAAATACCCTGCGAAGATGGAAAAGTTACCTTTTAAGTTGATTCAGGAGCCGACACGAGTTGGATAAAGAAAGAAGCACTATCGGAAAATACGTTCATTAATGAAGAGGAGCGAATATTTTTAAGAGGAGTGTTTGGGGGAAAGCTCGTACAATCAGATGAGTGGAAGTTGCATATAAAATAAATCCAGATTTAAAGTACAAGTGCTTCTACTTGATAGTATTATGCCAGAATATGACTCCTTGGGCGAGACATGCTCTGGAACAGAACTATTATGGACACAATCAAGAAACGACTAACCTTTAAAGAAAAAGGTAGTGAGATATCAACGTTACCACTAACGTCATTGAGTCAAGAGAAATGGATTAGTATAGCAGCGACTGTCACAGTCCCACCTCGCACAGTCAGGATAATTCCAATCCACACTGGACTACTGATAGATGAAATAGTGGTACATAAAAAGGGAACATATGCAAAATTGTATATTGGCGAAACACTGACTAAACCAAGAAATGGAATTGGGTATATATCAGTACGAAACGCTTCAGAAGTAGCAGAAAAATTGAAAAAAAAGGGAAAGATTTAGAGTTTTTTCCCCTGACAGATTACCAAACACAAGTATACTCAACAATTAACGAATGTGAGAATAAGGAAACTAATGAAAGATGAAATACGATTATAACATTGCGCCAAGATGACACTCTAATGAATGGCGAAAAACAGTTCATTTTTGCAATATGCAAGGACTTTGCGGACGTGTTTCATATTAAAGTTATGCACTTAGCCATAAAAATGTACTGAAGCAAGAGATGCAAATTGAAAAAATTCCATTAAATATAAGACAATATCGCCTACCTGAGGTTCAAAAAGCAGAAATTAACAAACAGGTCAAGGAAATGTTGGAGCAAGGAATCATAGCGCCGAGCAAATCTCCATGGAACGCTTCAATCATTCTAGTAACAAAAAAGAGTGGTGCAGACGTAAAAAAGAAATGGCGAATGGTAGTGGATTTCCGACAATTAAAGTAACGAACCATACAGCAAGTATTTCCAATACCACGAATTGATGAAATCGTGGATCAATTGGGTTTCAGCAGATACTTTACCACCTTAGATCTTTAGATTTCACCACCGGAATGGGACATAATGAATTCGTACGAATGCTTTTCGAACTAACGGGAGCTCCAGCGACATTCCCAAGAATTGTTGACATCGTTCTGGCTGGCCTTCGAGGGATCGACTGTTTCGTATATTTGGACGACATTGTCATTTACAGATTAAACTTGGCTGAGCATGATAGGTGCCTAAGAAGAGTATTACAAGCATTAAGAGAAACTCAACTCAAAATACAAACAAAGAAATGTCAGTTCCTGAGAAAAGAAGTAATTTATTTGGGTCATAAGTGGTGGGAAGTAGGTGTACTTCCAGATCCTGGAAATGTAGAATGCGTCAAAAATTGGAAAGAGGGATTACAATCATTTGTGGGTCTGGTGAATAACTACCGAAAATCATTCCGAATGCACCGAAATTACTATTTCCACGAACAGTTTTATTAAAAAAAAGCATGTCAATTTTGTCTGGACTGAGAACTGCCAGAATGCGGTCGAAACTTTAAAACAAGCTATCACAAGTCCCCCAATTTGAAATATGCACATTTTCGAAACCATTTATATGAACGACAGACGCATACAATGAGGCACTAGGCAGTCCTGTCACAAGGTGATCCTGAAGAAGATCATCTTATTGCGTTCGCTAGCCGAGCTTTGAGCGACACGGAAAAACTAGATGCGACCATAGAAAAGGAATCGCTGGCAATTGTGCGGGTGACAAAAAATTTTAGGTGTTATCTCTCACGAACGCCGTTCACAACTTTCACAGATCAGTAACTGTTAAAAGGAATTGCTTATTTGAAGGACCAAACATCGCGGTTGGCACGATTCAGTCACAAGCTCTCAGCATATGACTTTGAAGTTTGTAATCAGTTTGGAAAAACTAATTTAAATGCGGACGCACTAAGTCGACTGACGTATTTAGAAAATAATATATCCGTTGTGACAAGAGCACAAGATTAAGCAATTAAAGAAATACACCCAGAGAAGAAAGATACTGAAAATAACGCAAAAGGCTAAGAAAACAGGAGTCAGGATGAGATGGAGCATATGGCGATCTTTTTGACAGATAAAAAGCACATCAAGAAAGTCCTTAAACATTTTCATGATAGACCCCTGAGAGGATATAGAGGAGCTGCAAACACATACTTCCACACCCGACGCCAGTACAAGTAGAACGGCATGCAGAGAGAAATTCGGGATTATGTAAAAAATTGCAATAAACGTCAACAAAATAAATGCTGAATAAAGGACAAAATGCCTCTGGTAATTACAGATACAGCACATGCACCGTTCGACAAAATATTTACGGACATGGTAGGGCCACTACTACAAGTGGCAACAAATCCATATTAACAGTAATAGATGACTTTTCAAAATACTTCATATGTTCAGCGATACCAGATGCAGAAACAACAGCAGTTTCTAAAGCATTTTTTAATGAACTATTGTAATATAAAGATTCTGTATTCCTAGAGTTTAAGTCACGGATAACGGCACCAATTTCACATCACAAATATTGAAATAGACGTGTAATCTTTTGGGCATTAAGAAAAATATACAACACCCTATCATCCACAAGCAAATGGAGCTCTCAAAAGGACCCACCGTCCTGTAGCGGAATTCCTCAGAAGTTTCAGCAAAGAGGACGGCAGTAACTGTGCGTGCGTTCTGCAACTAAACAAATGCCTCAAAGAACACTTTTTGCATTTATTTTCAGAGGTATCAGTAAATTTGAAAAAAAAACCGGAGCCTCTACAACTCAGATGACTACTCGAAAATATTAAAATATCAAATCCAGAGGACTAATCAATTAGTACGAGAGAATCAAAAGTAAGCCAAAGAAAAATCCAAACGATACTACGATAAGGGTGCAAAAGTCAGAAAATTTCAAATAGGAGACAAAGTATGGCTAAAGAATGAAACCCGAAAATTAAATTTCACCTATTTGGATCAAACCATACTTCACGAAAATGAACAATAAAAAGCTATAGCCCTTTTGCAGAAAAACAAGAAAAATTATAATAATAATGAGTTTCCAATGTTAATGGGGTTTACTGTCCAGTGTTGATTCCGCACAATTAAAACATTTTTACTTTGTGTTTTCTCCTACGCGTTTCGCCACTTTTTGCGAGATCCTCAGGGAGCCTGTTTATTAAATAATAAAATAATTATTATATTTTAATTTTTTCTTTATCCTCTTTCAAAATTACCGCCCTGTCAATTTTTTGTTGTATGCGTAAGCTTTCCAAAGTTAACCTTTTGTCCCATTTTCTTTCGATATCCAAAATTCGCGTATTGTCAAAATCAGATGCGTTGTTGGTAGTTGTCAAGTGTTGAGCCAGTGCTGTTGGCATTTTTTTGTTTCTTGCATCCGTCTTATGTTCTGAAATTCTTATGCCTAGCGCTCGTCTTGTCGTTCCTATATAAACTTTGTCACATTGCGTATTGTTGGTGCCCTTGCATATTATTTCATATAAAACATTGTGTTGCGTTGCGGGAGGATTTTTAATCAGCGCACAAGTATATCACCTGTCGTATGAATTTATGCGATGCAGTGAACAGATCACTTGAGATTTCGAAAGGAAAGCAAACGCGTACGAATAGCTCTGTTGTACTTTATTGACTGACTTACTCACTCACAAAAGAGGAATAAAATAAGGAGGAGTACGCTACACTAGGTAATATGCAATTAGCGCCGCATCATACCGCCGGCCTTGAACATACGAGTTCAACAATAGCAGTGTAATTTACAAAAGACTTAACTTATTGAAACGTAAGGTTTGAATTAAATCATGTGAACGAGTTAAAGAGAAAAAATATCATTTTTAGTCGGCAAAATGCAAAGCTTATTGATAGGACGCAACATCTCTCCATCAGCTGTCCGGACGGCTGCAACCCGCACAAGCCCATCCGTGCCGGGCATGCATCGGATCACCCTTCCAAGCTTCCACTTCATCGGAGGGGCTCGCTCACCCAGAATGATAACGACATCATCCTCCCTTATGTTTGGCATTTCTCTAAACCACTTAACTCGTTTTTGGAGACTAACAATGTACTCATTTCGCCATCGATTCCAGAAGTGCCTCTTCATCGCAACAAGAAGGTCCCACCGCTGAGTCAAGTTAGGGCTGGCAGAAGCTTCGTTAGCGTCTGGTATAGATTTCAGGGCTTCTCCGATTATAAAATGCCCTGGGGTCAGTACGTTCGCGTCCGTAGCATCAGGAGCGTAAACGCACAGAGGTCTAGAATTTTAGCAAGCTTCCATCTCCGTCAATAGGGTGGTGAACTCCTCAAATGTTAGTAAATGATCACCGAGCGTTCGCTTCAAAAAATATTTCAATCTTTTAACGCCAGTTTCCCAATAACCACCCATGTGTGGCGCGTTAGGGCGGTTGAAATGCCATGTAATATTGGATTCAGCAAAGTAGTTGGCGATATTGCCATCGCACATTGCAGCTTGAAACATGGTTTTTAGTTCCTTACTGGCACCGACAAAGTTGGTTCCATTGTCCGAATGGACATCTCGACAAATCCCTCTTCTAGATATAAATCTCTTGAAAGCATTCAAGAATGCAATCGTTGACAAATCGCTGGCTAGCTCCAGGTGCATTGCGCCTGTGCTCATGCAAACAAAAGTGCTTACGTACCCCTTTGTCACCTTAGCGCCACGTCCCGCAGAGAACTTGACTGAAAACGGACCGGCATAATCCACGGCCGTACAAAGGAAGCATCTCGTGTATGATAATCGGCATTCAGGTAGGTCCGCCATGATTTGTTGCATCGGTTTGCGATTTAGTATAGTGCACTTGACGCAATTTCTATATGTTTTTCGCACCAGATTTCGCGCACCTGGAATCCAAAACCTACGTAGTAAAAGAGTTTGAACCATCTGTGGGCCGCCGTAATGTGTGTTCAAATGCAAATCACTTATTATGAGACGAGCGATTGAGGCTTTCTTTGGCAATATGATAGGGTGCCTTGATTCAAAGTTCGCTGAAAGCTTTTCCAATCGACCTCCAACGCGTAGCATTCCAGATTCGTCAACAAATGGCCTTAAGCGATGTAAACTACTTCGCAAGGAAATCGGCTTGTTTTCCCTGAAACAAGATAATTCATCAGAAAAATGTAATTGTTGAGTGTACCTTATAACAATCGTTTCAGCATTTTGAAGCTCGGCACCGGTTAGGTACCCAATGATTTTCCCTTGGCGATCCATACTCGACCGACGCGCATTGTAAACAAAACGGCTCACGTAAGCTACAATTCTCCGCAGCTTGTTGTACGAAGAATATTTACTTATTACGCCCCAAGTTTCCGCAGTAGCCGTAATATGAGTAGCATGTTCACGGTTTTTAGACTCCAGCGTCGTGGAATAAATTTGTGTATCCTTTCTCACCCATTCCTTCGGGTGTTTCCTCAAGAAGCTTGGACCATTCCACCACATCTCATGTTGTAATAAAAAACAAGCGGTTACCCCTCTCGACGCACAATCCGCTGGGTTTTGTTGAGAGCTTACATGAGACCAAGTGTTCGCTGGAAGGATTTCTTGTATGGCGGCTACACGATTCGCGATAAATGTTGACCAACGGCTGGGATCATTCTGCAACCACGCTAACGTTATAGTTGAGTCAGTCCACGCAAAGGCTTGAAACGACCACCCCTCAAGACTTTTCGAAACCTGATGGAATAGCTTTGTTGCCAAGTAAGCCGCACAAAGCTCTAACCTTGGCAGCGATATCGTTTTCTTAGGCGCAACTTTAGCCCTCGCCGCGACCAGCGTCATAGACACCTTATCCTCTAGAATGGTGCGTACATAAATCGCCGCGGCGTATGCCTTTTCTGAGGCGTCAGCAAATACATGTAACTCCAACGCGGTGCGTACATTGTCAAATCCTATCCACCGGTTTAACTACGTCCCTAAAGCTGGAAGAGCAAAGTCATCAGAATCAAAAAAAAAATATGTGGAACATTAAAGGCTAATTAAAGGCTAATTAAATGCCCTAATCCGAAATTTTCGGCTCCAGCCATTTCCCGGAAAATCCATGTTCTCCAGCTTAACGTTAAGCTGGCAGAGCAGCTCCAAAAAATGGATTGCACAACAATTTCAGCAATTTAATTAGCACAGGAATTAACGGCTCATTAAAGGCTCTACGAAAATCTAATTTCCCATTTTCGGCTCCAGCCGTTTCCCGGAAAATCCATGCTCTGCCACCGCGGGGCAGAGCATCGATAAAAACCTGTTTCGGATAAAAAATTCGAATTTTTTTTTTAATTCTTTAAAGGTTCATTAAAGGCTCTACGAAAATCTAATTTCCCATTTTTCGGCTCCACCGTTTCCCGGAAAATCCATGCTCTGCCACCGCGTGGGCAGAGCATCGTATAAAAACGGGATTGTTTCAACCGATCGTTAAACGGGTTTTTTCCGGCGGGCTTTTTCTAAAATGATTTTCGAATATCGAATAAATCTTTTATTCGCAATCCCGTTTTCTAACAGTTATTTAGCTCACGCAAAGTTAGTTCTTCGAAACGACCACAAACTGCATAAAAATTTGCCGAATTACTCTGATTGAATAGCTTTGTTAGCCAAGTAAGCCGCACATTAAGCTCTGAAACTCTTGGCAGCGATATCTTTTCGAGTTCATTGGTCCGCAACGTATTATGCCATTACATGCTACGCGACCAGCGTCATAGACGACTATCCTCTAGAACTGGTAGCGTATAACTACTTCGTTCCGCGGCAGTACTGCCTTCTTCTGATGCCGTTTGCTTATGTCTTAAATTACATTGCCGTAACTCCAACGCGGTGCGTACATTGTTCAAATCAATCCACCGGTTTAACTACGTCCCTAAAGCTGGAAGCAATTGGTAAATTGATCATCAGAATCAAAAATATTCTTTGAAAGATTTTTCACTGTGGAATTTAAAGGCTAACTTTATTTTGATTTCGGCTAATTATCAATGCCTTTTTGCAATCCGACAATTTTCATGGCTCCAGCCATATTCCACGAAAAATCCATGTTCTGCCATACTTACATCAGGATCTATACGAAACTCCACCCCGTCAAACGATAAGCCCATTTTTTTAGCTCGTCATAAATAATCTTAAACGGAATTGCACAACAATTTCAGCAATCTTCGGAAATTAGCATCAAAATTGGAAAATTTAACTGCTCATTAAAGTGCTGCGATACGAAAAGTCTTAAATTTCAAGAAGTCGCATTTTTCGTTCCGATCCAAGTTTTAACACGCCTTTGTGAATAATCCTATGTATTTCTCATGCCACGCAATTACGAAGCGATCGATATATATTTAACCTGTATTCGGTATATCAAAAATATGGCGATATTTTTTTAATAATGTCAATTTTTATAAGGTTTTTCAAATGGCTTCATAACGCACAAACTAACTGCCCAATTTTTTTAACATACCTAGCCGTTTTCCCGTAAATCCATGCTCTCGTTTAATATCCAATCGCGTTATTCGCGGTTCAGGAAAATGTCGATAATAAACTAACCTGTTTCGGATAAAAAATTCGAACTTTTTTTTAAGAATTCTTTAAAGGCTCATTAAAGGCTCTACGAAAATCTAATTTCCCATTTTTCAGCTCCAGCCGTTTCCCGGAAAATCCATGCTCTGCCACCGCGTGGGCAGAGCATCGTATAAAAACCTGTTTCGGATAAAAAATTCGAACTTTTTTTTAATAATTCTTTAAAGGTTCATTAAAGGCTCTACGAAAATCTAATTTCCCATTTTTCGGCTCCAGCCGTTTCCCGGAAAATCCATGCTCTGCCACCGCGTGGGCAGAGCATCGTATAAAAACCTGTTTCGGATAAAAAATTCGAACTTTTTTTTAAGAATTCTTTAAAGGCTCATTAAAGGCTCTACGAAAATCTAATTTCCCATTTTTCGGCTCCAGCCGTTTCCCGGAAAATCCATGCTCTGCCACCGCGTGGCCAGAGCATCGTATAAAAAACCTGTTTCGGATAAAAAATTCGAACTTTTTTTTAATAATTCTTTAAAGGTTCATTAAAGGCTCTACGAAAATCTAATTTCCAATTTTTCGGTTCCAGCCGTTTCCCGGAAAATCCATGCTCTGCCACCGCGTGGGCAGAGCATCGTATAAAAACCTGTTTCGGATAAAAAATTCGAACTTTTTTTTAATAATTCTTTAAAGGTTCATTATAGGCTCTACGAAAATCTAATTTCCCATTTTTCGGCTCCAGCCGTTTCCCGGAAAATCCATGCTCTGAAACCGCGTGGGCAGAGCATCGTATAAAAACCTGTTTCGGATAAAAAATTCGAACTTTTTTTTAAGAATTCTTTAAAGGCCCATTAAAGGCTCTACGAAAATCTAATTTCCCATTTTTCGGCTCCAGCCGTTTCCCGGAAAATCCATGCTCTGCCACCGCGTGGGCAGAGCATCGTATAAAAACCTGTTTCGGATAAAAAATTCGAACTTTTCTTTAATAATTCTTTAAAGGTTCATTAAAGGCTCTACGAAAATCTAATTTCCCATTTTTCGGCTCCAGCCGTTTCCCGGAAAATCCATGCTCTGCCACCGCGTGGGCAGAGCATCGTATAAAAACCTGTTTCGGATAAAAAATTCGAACTTTTTTTTAATAATTCTTTAAAGGCTCATTAAAGGCTCTACGAAAATCTAATTTCCCATTTTTCGGCTCCAGCCGTTTCCCGGAAAATCCATGCTCTGCCACCGCGTGGGCAGAGCATCGTATAAAAACCGGTTTCGGATAAAAAATTCGAACTTTTTTTTAATAATTCTTTAAAGGTTCATTAAAGGCTCTACGAAAATCTAATTTCCCATTTTTCGGCTCCAGCCGTTTCCCGGAAATTCCATGCTCTGCCACCGCGTGGGCAGAGCATCGTATAAAAACCTGTTTCGGATAAAAAATTCGAACTTTTTTTAATAATTCTTTAAAGGTTCATTAAAGGCTCTACGAAAATCTAATTTCCCATTTTTCGGCTCCAGCCGTTTCCCGGAAAATCCATGCTCTGCCACCGCGTGGGCAGAGCATCGTATAAAAACCTGTTTCGGATAAAAAATTCGAACTTTTTTTTAATAATTCTTTAAAGGTTCATTAAAGGCTCTACGAAAATCTAATTTCCCATTTTTCGGCTCCAGCCGTTTCCCGGAAAATCCATGCTCTGCCACCGCGTGGGCAGAGCATCGTATAAAAACCTGTTTCGGATAAAAAATTCGAACTTTTTTTAAGAATTCTTTAAAGGCTCATTAAAGGCTCTACGAAAATCTAATTTCCCATTTTTCGGCTCCAGCCGTTTCCCGGAAAATCCATGCTCTGCCACCGCGTGGGCAGAGCATCGTATAAAAACCTGTTTCGGATAAAAAATTCGAACTTTTTTTTAAGAATTCTTTAAAGGCTCATTAAAGGCTCTACGAAAATCTAATTTCCCATTTTTCGGCTCCAGCCGTTTCCCGGAAAATCCATGCTCTGCCACCGCGTGGGCAGAGCATCGTATAAAAACCTGTTTCGGATAAAAAATTCGAACTTTTTTTTAATAATTCTTTAAAGGTTCATTAAAGGCTCTACGAAAATCTAATTTCCCATTTTTCGGCTCCAGCCGTTTCCCGGAAAATCCATGCTCTGCCACCGCGTGGGCAGAGCATCGTATAAAAACCTGTTTCGGATAAAAAATTCGAACTTTTTTTTAAGAATTCTTTAAAGGCTCATTAAAGGCTCTACGAAAATCTAATTTCCCATTTTTCGGCTCCAGCCGTTTCCCGGAAAATCCATGCTCTGCCACCGCGTGGGCAGAGCATCGTATAAAAACCTGTTTCAGATAAAAAATTCGATTTTTTTTTTAATAATTCTTTAAAGGTTCATTAAAGGCTCTACGAAAATCTAATTTCCCATTTTTCGGCTCCAGCCGTTTCCCGGAAAATCCATGCTCTGCCACCGCGTGGGCAATTTTTGTTTTCCTCAGCCAGGGATCGAACCCGCGGTCTTCGGATTGTAAGTCGAGCACTTAGTCACTACGCCATCCATGCTTAGGCTCAACTGACGCTAAAACCTAATTTAAATTTCAGTAGCCAATGAGATTCAAGAACATTAACAGCATCCCTCCACGATGACATGTCCCCCAATTTGTCATACATTACAATGTTGTCTGTATGACTCAATGAAATCACTAATGTTTTTTTCCTGCTGGATGTCTTTGCCTGCTGGGGTTCTTACGATGCTCTGCTCACGCGCCGCGTTCTGAGAAAAAAGTTCGATTTTGTATTCGGAACAGTTTTTTTTACGATGCTCTGCCCACGCGGTGGCAGAGCATGGATTTTCCGGGTAACGGCTGGAGCCGAAAAATGGGAAATTAAATATTCGTAGAGCCTTTAATGAACCTTTAAAGAATTCTTAAAAAAAAGTTCGAATTTTTTATCCGAAACAGGTTTTTATACGATGCTCTGCCCACGCGGTGGCAGAGCATGGATTTTCCGGGAAACGGCTGGAGCCGAAAAATGGGAAATTAGATTTTCGTAGAGCCTTTAATGAGCCTTTAAAGAATTCTTAAAAAAAAGTTCTAATTTTTTATCCGAAACAGGTTTTTATACGATGCTCTGCCCACGCGGTGGCAAAGCATGGATTTTCCGGGAAACGGCTGGAGCCGAAAAATGGGAAATTAGATTTTCGTAGAGCCTTTAATGAGCCTTTAAAGAATTCTTAAAAAAAAGTTTGAATTTTTTATCCGAAACAGGTTTTTATACAATGCTCTGCCCACGCGGTGGCAGAGCATGGATTTTCCGGGAAACGGCTGGAGCCGAAAAATGGGAAATTAGATTTTCGTAGAGCCTTTAATGAGCCTTTAAAGAATTCTTAAAAAAAAGTTCGAATTTTTTATCCGAAACAGGTTTTTATACGATGCTCTGCCCACGCGGTGGCAGAGCATGGATTTTCCGGGAAACGGCTGGAGCCGAAAAATGGGAAATTAGATTTTCGTAGAGCCTTTAATGAGCCTTTAAAGAATTCTTAAAAAAAAGTTCGAATTTTTTTTCCGAAACAGGTTTTTATACGATGCTCTGCCCACGCGGTGGCAGAGCATGGATTTTCCGGGAAACGGCTGGAGCCGAAAAATGGGAAATTAGATTTTCGTAGAGCCTTTAATGAGCCTTTAAAGAATTCTTAAAAAAAAGTTTGAATTTTTTATCCGAAACAGGTTTTTATACGATGCTCTGCCCACGCGGTGGCAGAGCATGGATTTTCCGGGAAACGGCTGGAGCCGAAAAATGGGAAATTAGATTTTCGTAGAGCCTTTAATGAGCCTTTAAAGAATTCTTAAAAAAAAGTTCGAATTTTTTATCCGAAACAGGTTTTTATACGATGCTCTGCCCACGCGGTGGCAAAGCATGGATTTTCCGGGAAACGGCTGGAGCCGAAAAATGGGAAATTAGATTTTCGTAGAGCCTTTAATGAGCCTTTAAAGAATTCTTAAAAAAAAGTTCGAATTTTTTTTCCGAAACAGGTTTTTATACGATGCTCTGCCCACGCGGTGGCAGAGCATGGATTTTCCGGGAAACGGCTGGAGCCGAAAAATGGGAAATTAGATTTTCGTAGAGCCTTTAATGAACCTTTAAAGAATTCTTTAAAAAAAGTTCGAATTTTTTATCCGAAACAGGTTTTTATACGATTCTCTGCCCACGCGGTGGCAGAGCATGGATTTTCCGGGAAACGGCTGGAGCCGAAAAATGGGAAATTAGATTTTCGTAGAGCCTTTAATGAGCCTTTAAAGAATTCTTTAAAAAAAGTTCGATTTTTTTATCCGAAACAGGTTTTTATACGATGCTCTGCCCACGCGGTGGCAGAGCATGGATTTTCCGGGAAACGGCTGGAGCCGAAAAATGGGAAATTAGATTTTCGTAGAGCCTTTAATGAACCTTTAAAGAATTCTTTAAAAAAAGTTCGAATTTTTTATCCGAAACAGGTTTTTATACGATTCTCTGCCCACGCGGTGGCAGAGCATGGATTTTCCGGGAAATGGCTGGAGCCGAAAATTTCGGATTAGGGCATTTAATTAGCCTTTAATTAGCCTTTAATGTTCCACATATTTTTTTTTGATTCTGCTGACTTTGCTCTTCCAGCTTTAGGGACGTGGTTTAACTTCAAACGTGAAAACTGCGATAATTCCTGTCTATGGGCAATCCATTGTCTTGCGATGCAGTCCGGCACCAAATCATCCCAATTGACGTCTTCGCTCCAAAGCTCCTGAAACCATAATCTTGCTTTGATGGTGCAGGGTACAAGCAGCCCAATCGGATCAAACAGAAGGCTAGCATCAGCCAAAAAAATGCGTTTTGTAAATTTCGGAGGGCACTGGCCAATATCCACGGCGTAAGTAAGTTCATCGTATTTTGTGTTCCAAGTAAGACCCAGCGCTCTTACTTCATCGCCCTCAACCGTATAATGAGCAAGCTGTTTTGATTCAAGAGACAACGTTTCAGCGAGCAGCTTGCTATTCGATGCCCATTTCCGAAGGGGAAAACCAGCGCGTGATAAAATATCCGAAACGTCCCTTTGGAGCTCCATCAACTCATGTTCCGTTGTCGTGCCTGTTAGTAGGTCATCCATATAAAAATCTCTTAAGATTGCTTCGGAGGCCTCCGCATACCCTTCACGATGTTCCGTGGCAACTTGCTGCATAGCTCTTACTGCAAGGTAAGACGCAGAAGCTACTCCATACGTCACGCGAGTGAGTCTATATGATCGAAGCTCCTCAGACGGATTGCTCCTCCAGAATATCCTTTGAAAGTCCAAATGTTTATCGTCAATATGTACTTGACGGTACATTTTTTCAATGTCAGCGCTCATAGCAAACTCGTATGATCGAAACCTGATAAAAATGGAAAATAAATCTCG
>CM035807.1:44433199-44450699 GCA_020466095.1 Chlorops oryzae | reverse complement strand
AAGGGCTCCAGCCGACAATTCAGCAAGTGTGAATTAAAAGTGCAGTCCTTGCACAAAAAGCATCGGTGCTTTTTCTATCTAATATATATCGCGTTTTCCTCTGCTCATGCGTATTCCTTACGCACGCCATCGCCGGAGCTTATCCTAGCTAATCTGCCGCGTATTACCCGTTAAGATCGTGGCGTATTCCTTACGCATTCCATTCATCCATACTTTTTCTCACTCAAGCGTATTCCTTACGCACACCATCGCAGAAGCTTATCCTAGCAAATCCGCCGCGTATTACTCGTTAAGATCGTGGCGTATTCCTTACGCATTCCGCCATTTCATACGTTTTCCTCATTTAATAGCAATCGATAAATGCATAATTGGCTCAACCTTCAGCAGATTTATGCCCAGCTTTTCCTAACCGAGGCCAGCGAACAAATTATATTACGTGTTATAAGTGTATGATCCAAATATGCTTAATGATACGTAATTATGTAAAATAGAATTAATATTGTTAAACTTATTGTTAGACTCTTTAATCCAAGGAGTGATACAATAAATAAGAATACTGTTGAAAAAAAAAAATAAATTTACAGATTTTTAGCTTCAGGTGACTTACATGGCATGTAAGCTCCATAAGCTCCATAAAAGATTGAGAAGGTAAGCCTTTCACTAAATTATCAACATAGAACCAAAATTTCTTATATTTCAAAGTGGATTTCTTAGATTCTTCTTCATGTGACGCAATCAACTGTTTTTGCACGCCTAAAAATTCATGTAGAAGCTTCTCAGTCTTCGGTTGCTTAGGGGTGCTGTGTTCCTCCTAGCATTCAAAAAGGCATCAATACATTTCTCAACTATTGTAATCTGCATTTTAATTTTACTTACATAAAAGTATTTTGTAGAAGTTTGGCTGTCAAGGTCACTTGTTAAATTTTCCACCGATTTAAATGTTCTAGGAAGTACATTTTATTGCATGAATTTAATTAGTACGAATGTTATTAGTCAAACTTACTTTCTTTTTTGAGAAGTGTCTCCCAGGAAACTTAGGTCATACTCAAAATCTTCTGTAGCTGAATCTAAAAATTGCGGGCTACATTGGAATTCTCCCCCGGAACTTCCGCTTTTCTTAATTTTTTTTTGCTCGGGCGCGGTAGCGGTAACTTTCTCTTAGAGCTACCCAGGCTCTTTTACATTCAAGTGCTAGAAAATAAATTTTTATACAGAAATATGTATGTATTGAAAATATTTCTTGAAATTATTTTACCTGATTTCCCCAACACAGCGCCTATTTCTGCCCAAAGCTTTTCGACAGCATTGGTGTTGCTATGGCTTTTTTCTTTTAAGTCCCAGATAGCCTTCCGCTCCTGCACTAGCTCCACAAGCCTTTGCTTATGAAAGCTATTAAAATTTTCCACCCTGATCTTCCTTTTTCTTTTATTTTCGCATTCGACTTCTGTTTGGAATTCTTCCAGGATTTCGATGTCCGATGATCTGATGATCGGTTTCCATCGCGGCGCAGTCACGAATCAGGTGCTTTCACTTTACTTTTCACGAAGAATGAGCGTGACTATTGTTTGCATGAAGTAAAGGGAGCAAATGTCAAAGTCGCAGATGCAAACCTGCGTATTATTTACTGAACGCTTACTTGCCATCTGAGTATAAGCGAAAGTAACCAATTTACTTCGAAGTAAATTTTGGTTTTTTTTGCATGTGTTTCCTATGGGAGCTTTACTTACGTAGCATCTGAGTATAGGCTATACGGGCTAATCTTACCTCTGACCGAAAAACATCCATTGCACTAGTTTACAAAAAAAAGAGCAGAGACGAAATGATAATTTTTAGACTAAATTGGGGTCGCTGATCACGAAAATGGCATCCGTTTTTTCCCCCAAAGAATAGTTTTTGAGATATGGTAAAATTTTATTTTATTTAGACGAGCCGTTTTGGAGTTATTTGGCAAAATCTCGTAAAGTATCCAAAAAACAAGTTTTTTGCCCATATCTCAAAAACCATTCTTTGGGGGAAAAACGGATGCCATTTTCGTGATCAGCGACCCCAATTTAGTATTAAAACCATAATTTCGTCTCTGCTCTCGCGAAAGTTTTAAGTTCTGTAAACTAGTGTTATCAGTCCCACTTATTTTCAATAGAGGAAACTTTTTCACCTAGGCCATGAGATTCTATCTAAACAATGAAATGGACTTACCATAGAAAAATTGGGAAAAAATTTTATCTTGTCCTCGACGACGCCAATGCCAATCTGAGAAAAGCGAAAATGATGTGGGACTTATTTTTTCTCAGTAAGGAAACATTTCCGATTGTTTATCAGCAAACGGCTTTCAGAGAGCTGTATTTGTTTTGCGAATTCTTGGACCAGGTCATTCTTTAAGCTCTTGAGCTTCTCATCCATCAAGCGGATAATGCGTGGAGATTCATAATCGTGGAGCTTTGGAGTTTTCGCTGCTTGTATTTCAGTCGCAGAGTCCAAGGGACGTTTTGCCTTATTTTCCTTTGTTGGCGTCATGACAAAGCAACAGAAGAAAAAGAGCGCGCGTTGTTGTTGTTGCTTATTTTGTGTATATTTCTTGCGATTTGAAACGCTAATCAGTATAATTTATGCACGATTTTTAAATTTTTGTCCATCACATGCAGATTTACTCGTTTATTAATTAATTTTAATGTTTTATTAAGTCAGCGGTAATATTTTTATAAATAATATTTTCTTCAAATATATTATTTCCATTTGCTCAGCCAAGTGAAACATATGTGCTCAGTTTTGGTGGTCTGAGGCGAACAATGATTCAGTTAAAGATAACTTTTTGGTTCATTTGTATGGGAGGTAAGGGGCTGTCCATTAATTACGTAAGCATAAAAGGGGGGGGGGGGGGGGTTCGAAAAATCTTACGCCTGCTTATAAAGGGTGTCTGATTTATACTAAAGTATGCTTACGAATGGGGGGGAGGGGGGTCAAAAATGGTCAAAATCGCCTTTACGTAATTAATGGACAGCCCCTAAGCGTGGCTGTGGGTAGATTTTCTTCAAATTTTTTACTTTCATTTGCTCAGTCAGGTGAAACATATGTCCTTAATTTTGTTGATCTTAGGCGGAAAATGTTGCAGGCATAGACAAATTTTTTGTTCATATGTATGGGAGGTGAGAGTGGAGGATTATGTTAATATTCGCCCAGAATCATTCAATTACCTTAGACAACACGTGTGCCAAATTTCAAGTCTCTTAATCAATCCGTTGAATTATGCGCCAAAACCGAGGTAAAATATCGCAATGTGCGTCTGGTAGACCCTACGTCAACTATAATGTTAGAATTGACCACGTCAGCTGCAGAGGGTTCAAAGTTCCTGTAACTCATAACCTATTTCAAAACGGCAGCACTGTAAAAATGTCTAAAATTTGATCTCTATATGTATTAGTAATCGCAGCATCTGTTTACATGGCCTTACTTAAGTAGCAACTGTGTGGATGCAAGTAAATTTCCTATACGAAACACATGTAAACAAATGCAGGCGTGTTTTGGCTTACTTTCGCTACTTCAAGGCATACGCTTATTACAAGCAATCGGACATACAAGATTGCATTAAGTCGGCATCCTGAAGTCGTTTTATTTCACAATATTAATCAGCATGGTTATTCTTTGACCAAAGTTAATCGTAAACAGCTGTTCCCGATGGACTGAAGTACATAGTGCACTTTTAACGTTGAAAATGATACATATTTTACCAAGTTTAAGTCGGCTTATCATGGGAAACTCACCTTTGCTTTACTTTCTTTAAATGGCTGAGCTCTTTACTTTCATCGCATTTACTTTAAGAACCTATACTGAGATATGCAGTAAGTAAACTGACTTTAACCCAATAAACACAAAAACGAGGACGATATCGTAACGATATCGAGACGAATTCGAGAAAACTGAATTTTTCGATATCGCGATTTAGGCTCGCGACGATATCGAGACGAGTTCGAGAAGATAGAATTTCTCAATATCGTTATTTTGGCCTCGCGAAGATATCGAGACGACTTCGCAAAAATAAAATTTCTCGATATCGTGATTTTGGCCTCGCGAAGATATCGAGACGAGTTCGCGAAAATTAAATTTCTCGATATCGTGATTTTGGACTCGCAAAGATATCGAGACGAGTTCGCGAAAATCCAATTTCTCGATATTGTGATTTTGGACTCGCGAAGATATCGAGACGAGTTCGCGAAAACCCAATTTCTCGATATCGTGATTTTAGCCTCGCGAAGATATCGAGACGAGTTCGAGAAAACTGAATTTCTCGATATCGCGATTTAGGCTCGCGACGATATCGAGACGAGTTCGCGAAAATCCAATTTCTCGATATCGTGATTTTGGCCTCGCGAAGATATCGAGACGAGTTCGCGAAAATCAAATTTCTCGATATCGTGATTTTGGACTCGCAAAGATATCGAGACGAGTTCGCGAAAATCCAATTTCTCGATATCGTGATTTTGGACTCGCGAAGATATCGAGACGAGTTCGCGAAAACCCAATTTCTCGATATCGTGATTTTAGCCTCGCAAAGATGTCGAGACGAGTTCACGAAAATCCCATTTCTCGATATCGTGATTTTGGCCTCGCGAAGATATCGAGACGAGTTCGCGAAAATCCAATTTCTCGATATCGTGATTTTGGCCTCGCGAAGATATCGAGACGAGTTCGAGAAAACTGGATTTCTCGATATCGCGATTAAGGCTCGCGACGATATCGAGACGAGATCGCGAAAATCCAATTTCTCGATATCGTGATTTTGGACTCGCGAAGATATCGAGGCGAGTTCGCGAAAATCCAATTTCTCGATATCGTGATTTTGGCCTCGCGAAGATGTCGAGACGAGTTCGAGAAGATAGAATTTCTCAATATCGCAATTTTGGCCTCGCGAGAATATCGAGACGAGTTCGCGAAAATCCAATTTCTCGATATTGTAATTTTGGCCTCGCGAAGATGTCGAGACGAGTTCGAGAAGATAGAATTTCTCAATATCGTGATTTTGGCCTTGCGAAGATATCGAGACGAGTTCGCGAAAATCCAATTTCTCGATATTGTGATTTTGGCCTCGCGAAGATATCGAGACGAGTTCGCGAAAATCCAATTTCTCGATATCGTGATTTTGGCCTCGCGAAGATATCGAGACGAGTTCGCGAAAATCCAATTTCTCGATATCGTGATTCGAGACGAGTTCGAGAAAAACTATTTTTGGGGCTTCGTTTAAGAAAATGCGTTTTATTTTTCTTATATTATGAAAATTGAACTGGAATCAGACATTTATTTTAGCATATCTTATTTTATTCATGAAGCAATGGAACAAAGTAAATATAACTATTTAACCTAATTTTATAAGCTTTAGTGATTTCATGCAGTTCAAATTTGATTATAGCAATATTTTTATATTTAATGTTAGGCCCCATCTACACGATGCAAGTTTTCACTTGGCAAGTCACTTCTGCAAGTACTTGGCAAGGAGATTGCATCGTGTAGAATGCTTGCAAGGACTTGCGGCAGGTTTTTCAAGACTTCCATGCAAGAACTTGCCTAAAGAAAATTCGGATCGTGTAGAAATACAATCTTCCAATTTGCTAGAAGCATTTTTTTACTTGCACGCTTACAAACTGTCAGGTTCAAGAAAGTAGCGAGTGCGATGTTTCAATATTTATTATTTTCTTCATAGCTAGCTATTTATTGAATTAAATTTTTCGCATTTTTTTTTATCAACATGGCTGTGTCAGAGGAGCAAATTGAAATAATTACTGAAGAATACCAGCAAAATGAGTGCTTGTGGCAAAAGTCACACATGGACTACAAAAACAAGTAAAAAAGTTTACATCGGCTAAGCCGACTGCACACATACCTTTTCCTCAGCCTAAAATATGTTAAAACATTACCATAACAAAAATTCCTGCTGTTTTCGTTGTTCTAGCTTGGATATCTATTTTTACCTTATCTGTGCTTCGATTTAGCTTCTCAAACTCGAGATTATTATTAAGCACAATATTTTCGCGGATGGTGGGCATGGTCAAATTTTAACCGTTAGAGGACATTTTGTCTAGCTGCGAAATATTCAAGTCAAAATAGTGAAAATCAAATTTTTGCGAATTTCGCGAATGGTTGTCTTGATCAAATTTTAACCCTTAGAGGACATTTTGTCTAGTTGCGAAATACTCAATTCAAAAAAGTGAAAATAAAATTTTTCCGAATTTCGCGAATGGTGGTCATGGTCAAATTTTAACCGTTAGAGGGTATGTCACATACTCCGTGCCAAACTTAATATACCCTTTCCTTCGGAAAGGTATAAAAAGAGGCAGCTTACGAAGCCATTGCCGAAAAAACAAATTTGGAAAAGCTGGTTATAAAGGACAAATTGCAATTCATTGCTCTGGAAGCTCTGGGGGTAAACCAGTGAAATGGAAGCGCTTTGAAATTGTTCACCTTCATTTGATAGGTCATTCATATGAATTTCTCATAAAAGGGATTTATGTCTCCTCTAAAAAAGAATTTGCGTGCCCAAATTGCTCGTTTTGTTTTTTTCTATAATTTTCTATTCTTCCAAAATGAGCACCGCTGCTAGAACTTTCTTTATTTATTTATTGATTTTTGCTATTTAGGTTAAAATATGATTTTTTATACCAACTGGCAAACTGCGGCAAGAACTTCTACTTGAATGAAAAACCTTCAAGCTGGCAAGCTACATGTTCTAAAAAAATTGCTTCTGAAAGCAACTTTTAGTAACGCTGTGTGGCTATGTGCCAAGCACTTGCGTGCAAGTCATCTTTAGATTACTTTCAGGCAAGCTGCAAGCTAAAATTTACAAGCATCGTGTGGATTGGTCACGCAAGTTCTTGCACACAAGTACTAAAACTTGCCAAGCGAAAACTTGCATCGTGTAGATGGGGCCTTATTAAAACTACTTTTTATGCCGGCACATAATGGCACATTTTCCGTCAGTATGGTTCGTCCATGAACAAAGTATTTTCCATTTTCATTGCTTATTGATTGCACGGTAAATGCTTCTTCATCCTTAAAGAATGCATTGTCAGGATGTTTTAAAGAAAATAATTTTTTCATATTTCCTATTTTAGAGAGATATTTGCCGTCAATACGTTCTATTTCATATTCTCCTCTCAAACACTCCTTGAAAACTGAATTAGCGCTTGACTCCACCATTCTCTTATATATTTGAGCACCGAATTGGGACATTTTCTTCAGTTTACGTTTAATTTCACCTAAAAAATTTTCAAATTTAAACGCACTAAAACCATGTATGGGTCCGAACTTCTGACAATCTACTGACAAATGGGTTAGGCAGTGAAAATTGTAAGTTAAAAGTGATTTGGAATAGAGAGACGGTATATCTTTTATGAAACGGCAAAGAATCTGATTGGCTTACTCATAAAGAAAATGATTTGTTCATTGCAAAAACTTTATCGCAGTGCTGAGATGTATGAAATGCTCATATCTTTTGGTACTTTAAATATCCCTCAATACAACGGGTCCTGTATATAATAAAAAATTTCTGAACTCAGTAGCATTCCACCTGTCAAGGTCTGTAACAGCACGTGGACGTCTTGCGAATTCGTATGGTGTATCAAATTTAATTTTTTCCAAACGATTATTAAGCAATCTTAATTCAGAAGAACTTAGGGAATAGGAAACCTTTCGATGTTTTACCCAAAATTTAATAAGCGATTTCGTTACACCCAAGCACACCACATGCATATAATCCAGTGGAAATTGTGTAACTAAATCAAGCAGCAGGTTCTCTAATGCGATTGTTTTTTGCTATTGTGATGATCTGCATGTACTCTACTTCTGAAGTTATCATTTGTCCTTAGGGTGTGCTCGCCGTAGGGAAAAATAGTTTTATTTTCATATCGCTCGCCTCGCTGAGTACATTTATGGCAACTTAAATAACCGGAGTGTGCTTTTATCGCTAAAAGCATTGCTCTTGCTGGAGCATCGCAAATGAAACCGCCAAATTGGATATTAAAATATTTTTCCTTAAATTTGAATCCATTTGATAGCAATTCATTCAACTCCAAAATCATCATATCAAGATACCTATAACGCAAAAAAAAAAAACAAAATTAAAATGATACATACAGATAAATATTACATACTTTGTCGCGTTGCTCGGCTTAGAATAGCCTTCATAAGCGCCTATTGTAAAAATCTGGCTCGAACCGTTTAAGTTCATAAGTATAGGCCAAACCTGCGCACCTGAGCTTTTAGCAACTGGAAGCCCGTCTATATTGAAGAGCAGTTGTAGGTCCTCCTCATCACAGTGATTACTTATCATGAAATTTTATGTGTTTCTCTTGGCGTTCCTCGAAGTGTTCGCGCGTCTTTTGGAAGATCGCAACCAACATTCCTCAAAATTTCTAAGAGTTTGTTTAAAGCTTTTGTTGTTATATTTTCACTAATTGACCATTTGGCTATTAGATTTCGAATCCCACAGTTTCCCAATGGCTTTTTGTTTAATTCGTAGTCGTTCTAAAAATAATTTTTCAAAATATTAATTTTGAGCTCCATATGATTGTATGCTTTCCTACCTTGCTGCTGGGGAATTCGCCACTTAAAGGTGAATCACTGCGTCCGGGGGAAACTACAGTGCGAATAATTTGATTGTTCCAATTCGTTAGAAATACTTTCTTTCAATTCCTCCTCCGCACTGTCATTCAGACACACAGATAAAAAATCATTCACTTCTTTTTTAATGGCGCGTTTATTTCGGTCCATTTTGATTTATATTTGATAATACTGTTCTATTTCAAGTACGGACGAAAAAATGCCATATACCCTCGACACAGAGTTTGTCGGCTATGACTTTGCTATATATTTTTCCCAAACATGAGCTCTTATCGAATCAAAAAAAAATGTAGTATACTTTTCGGCATTTTTTTTTAAATGTACACCGGATTTAAAAAATAATAAATTGTCCAATTTCAAAGCCGTGTAACTTTGGTTTCTGTAAACCGATTTAAAAAATCTATAATCGTAATTGAGCGTTGTTTTTTTCTGTTCGAGCTCAAGTAGAAGGATTTTAAACTTTCATGGACTTTTTTTTCAGGGCACGTTCTGAAATGAAACCGATAAATAGATAAATATATAAATTGTTATAACAACCTTATGAAATAACCGATTTTCTTCAAGGAAGATTTTTTTGAAATGGCAATATGCCTTCTTCCAAATGGTTACAAAATTGATGGGTTCGAACACATTTTTGGCATGTCTTGGAGCAATTTCCTCAGGTCTGAGTTTCTTCGACCATATCTCCGTAAAATTTTGGTCGATCGTAGTTTCGTTGCTTTCCTTTGAAAGATAGTTTTATGTCCAAAAATATCTGGGAACATAATGTATTTAAAAAATGAGATGAAAGCTGAGAAATTCTAAATTTTATCATTGAAGTCGGAAAAATCTCACATAAATTTTTTTTCCAACTTTCAATCCGCTTGCGCGGTATGAAGATGCAGCTTATTTTGAATTTTTTTTTACACAAAATTATTTTTTATACATAAGGAAACATAATTTTACTATTCCAACGCGATCATACAACTTTTTTTTTTTCATGTAAGAACGACCCACCCTAATGTGTACATTGTAGAATGTAAAATATATATTTTTGTTTTTTGTAAATAAAAGTTGATTATGAAATAGAGATTTTGTAAATTCACAACATTTACAGGAAAAAAATTTTTTAAATTTTATTCTGAAATATTTTGTGCTAGTGCTTTGAAGAAAAACTTGTTCTCGAAGAAAATTCATGATTTGAGGTTTTATGTTATAAGGAAAGAAATAGTTTTGAATATTGTTATAACAATCTTTATTTCTATTGAGCATACAAAAAATGTTGAAGTATAAATAATTGGCATATGAATTTCGTTAAAAGAAAAAGTTTATTTCGTAAAAATCCTCATCTAAGTCTGCTTCTGACTCTGAGGCAGAGGAGCTGTTCAAACTTTCCTGCGATTTTTTTTCGTCATGTACAAATGGAGCTGATAATAAATGAATTGTATCAGGTGATAAGGACTTAAGTGGTTTAACTGGTAATTTTCGGCAATTAGGAATGTAAGGATCGGATGAAAGTAGGATTCTTTTGAAAACGTCCTCCATTGTTTTTGCCGATAGTTTTTTCTTGCATAATCAACGCGGTAAATGTTAAAAAATTTGTGGCTCTTGGCCATCCTCGAACATTTGGCCTATAGGTAGTATTGATTGTTTAACGATGTCTGGGCCGTGAATTAGAAGTTTATGCATGTACGACCCTTTCAGCTAATTCATTGCAATATGTTCGAAATGTTCGAAAAATAATCGTGCTTTGTTGCCATCGCTCGAAGTTCCACTACCTTGTTTTGGTTTGTCAACGTTTAAACCCAATGGTTTTTTTAATGCCACTTGGATTGCTGTTTTTCTTTTTTCAACTGATTCCTTTTCTCTTGAAAATTGTGTGCCCGTAAACGTTTCAATTTATATTTTCGTGGCTTAAAATATAGAATGCAAGTAAAATAATGCAAATAAAAGAAGCTGGTGGTGCTTGTATAACAAATGAAATTGTTCAATTTTTTATGTTCCAGGTCAAAAACGACGACACGCCAGCAATATGAAAAGCTAGCCGAAATGATGGCAACAGAAGAAGATATTGTTAAGGGGTTCCAAAAACGACTGAAAGAGGAAGTCCAAGCTTTTTGGCAGAAGGTTGCAAATGCACTGAATGCACTTGGTCAACAGTCAAAAGACCCCAATACATGGAGGAAGGTAAAGATTTACTGAAAATGCATGAAATTTGTCCCATTATAAGAACGATATATTTTACAGGTGTGGGTTGACTGGAAGTGCTACATAAAACGCAAGCTACGAAGCACCAAACAAGAAATGATGAGTACTGGCGGAGGCCGTTGTTATTTGCAGCGCATAAGCCCACTTGAGGAGAAAGTAATCGTACTGACGGGTTTGGCAACATGTACAAGTGGAATAAGTGGTGCGCTGGATTTTGGCCATAACGTGGAGGATAGAGAAAACGTAGAGCCTTCCGATGGAATCGAAATTTCTACTGCTGATTCAGATCCTGTGCTTTCAACCAGCAGAGAAAGTAGCCATCACAGAGGCACAAATTTGGAGAAGACATCTTCTTTACTGAGGGAGCAAATAAATTTGCAAACAGAATTTTATGCTGAAACACGAAGATATAACGAGGTTCAAATAAATAATATGGAAGAAATGGGGACATATTTGCGGGGCATTATTCGGTCTCAGGAAAAGTTAGCGGAAATTGCAGCGAAGCAACTACAAGAAGAGCAACGCCACAAAAATGTCAAGGAAGAACTGCTAAAGCAAAAGCTTGAAATAAAGATGCAGATATTACAGCTGCAGCAACAGCAACGGCAACAGCAACATTACAATCCCGATTTCGATATGGATTAAAAGTACCCAATAAATTTTTGGTAGACTGAATTAATTTCATATAAATGTTTTTATTGTTTTAAAAGGAATTGCGTATGTTGTCTCGAATACGACTTGCTATGGAAGCGTATTCACTGCTACTTTCTTTCTATTCCTCCTGAAGGCCTTCTTCATCAACTTTATTTTCGTCAAAGTCTTCCACTCTGTAGTATATGCATATATTGTGGAGTGCACATGCAACGTTTATAATTTAACTGGCTTTCTGGGGAAAGTAATGCAGTTCCCAAGCACCCAACAAGCATCGAAATCGGTTCTTCAATACTCCAATCGTCCGCTCTACAATGTTCCTTGTTCTAGAGTGTCGGATGTTGTAATTGCCTTGCTGGCTGCCTGCATTTACAGACCGATATGGAGTCATAAGACAGGGCTCTAAGGGATACCCTGCATCACCTGTTTAACAAAACAAAATTATTCCAAGCTGACTTATATAAAAGTATATAAGTAAATACCTAACAATTAGGTGTTTCTTTCACCTTCCTGATATCGCCGCTGCTAATGAGACTTGCTTAGACTCCATACATGCGAGTCGTGATTGCATCTGGGATATCTCGAATCAATGTTTCTTATACGCATTTTGTTATTGAAAACCTAATTAAATTCATCCAATTGGTGAAACTAATTAATGAAAATTATGGTATTGATATCATTGCAATGCAATGCTCACCAACATAGCATTGATGCTATAAAACCCTTTTCTATTATAATACAGAAAAGGTTCTTCAGATGGCTTGATTATTTTGATATGTGTGCCATCAACGCACATTATGACACCTGGGTAGCCGTTGTTTTCATAAAATTCTTGCTTCGCTTGATTTCTTTCCCCTTCAATCTGTTGAAATTTTATCCTTTGAGGGCAAAGCTTTCGTGGCATTACTTCAACAAAACTAGAGAGTGACTTTGACACAGTTGACTGACTCATTCCGACATTAAAATCGTCCGACATTAAAAAGCTCAAAGCAGCCACTACTCGGTTAAGCGGTGTTGCTCTACTCTCTTCTGCAAAAATATCTTAAACATACTTGAAAGCATCCTTGTTAAGCCTAAAGTTTTTTTTTGAATCTACAGAAGTAAAGAAATCTAGTTAAAGGTAGATACTTTAATACTTTGAAGATGAATTTCTTACAAAACTTCATTCATCTCAAACGGATTACACATGACTCTCAACCTCCGTCTTTGTATGTTTTTAGCAACATTTCTTGACCTGCTGTCCTCCTCATCAAGTAATGAAGCCGCGGCTATTAATTCCATTGCGAATATTTCCACTACGGCTAAAATCAAACTAGTTTAAATCATCTGACGGCACGTCCTGCAATGTTTTGTTTCAATTCCACACATTCCACAATTTCGAAAAAAATTTCTTTCTTCTTCTTCTCTTTTCGATTTGGGCGAAACTCAGAATACCCAATTTCGAATATGGCGGAGCGGAAGGCGGGAACGTAATCGAAATGTAAAATCGGGGGAATAAAAATTCGAAGCAACGAATCCAACAATGTAGAGACGATAAGCCGAATTTTAAATTGTCGGAACAGACTTCTTTTTGCAACATCTTTTCTACATTATTGAACTCCTTAGATGTGCAATTGCATATGTAACAGCGCATTGCGGAGCTTGTGTCAGTCAACAAGTTACAAACTTTTGTGTCTATCATTGTTAACGTTAAATGATAACGTACACACACAGGTTTTCCGCTAACCGCGGTAACAGACGGAATTAAATTATTTACTTGCTGTTCTACATGATTGGTTGATTCTTTTATCAGATTTACTGTTTCCTTTGCACATTCTATCTTGATAGGCCAACAATATCTAGGCAATGATGGGCTTGGATTCTTCCAGACAACAGGGGTTTCCGTATTTGTAGTTTTTTTACACACAAGTTGCAAAGGGACGAAAGACGTAAAAAACTGGTACTGTTTTCATCAAGCTTATGCTTGTATTCACTATGTCCTGAACTTCCATCGCAACCCCACTTTACAATTAAAGTTGAATTTTGAAGTTGTTCTTCCAATAATGATTTAAGAACGTCCGTTTGACATAGTATTATACGATCAATCGGGTGATCCAAAAGAGGTTGTAATTTCACTTCAGCTTCACTGTCTGTAAAAGATAGACCTGATGTAGGGTAACACTGAACCTTGGCTTTTTGTATTTGTTTATACGACGAAAGCATCTTGAATTTTTTTTTTTGTAAATGTGCATTGCGCAACTTTTGATATTGACCCTGCGACAATCCAATTTCAACGATTAAAGACAATGCTTCGTCATTTGAAAAAGTTAAATTTTTATCTGCCGATTCAATAGATCTTCTGTATTTTATAGCCTTCGTAGGACTTCCTTCTGCAATGTCACGAATGACTTTGAGAAAATCCGTTTTACCTTCCGACCGCAATTTGCTAGTCGTAGAATGTATTAGCACTTCAGTGGACACCGATGCTCTTAATTCCTCAGTTTTCCTACGTTTAGCTCTTTCATATGACTCAGAAAAACTGAGTGTTGGTCTACCGGATACAGATGGTTTTTCTTTTTCATTTTTTTTTTTTAGTTTTTTTGTTTTTCTTTTATTCAACCGGTTTTTGCAGCCAATCATTATATCTTTTTAAAAAGACGCTTTCAGTTCTATTGCTAGCGCTCCATCTCATATTTAACTTCAATACTAAATCATAAATTTCCTTTTTCTCTTCGTCTGATAAAAAATACTCGGACCCTGTACTTTCGGTCAAATACTCTTTAATTTTTTCATAGATTTGCGTAACGTCACCCTTTAAAATGTTTTTGACTAAATAGTAAAACTTAAGTCTTGTGAAGTGGTCTTCAATGGGAGTACTGTAACCTGAAAAACATAATTTTTAAATAAGATTTAAATGTATAGAATAAAAGGAAACTACTACTTTACAAGTACTTATTATCAGACTGTACAAAGTGATCTCTAAAAATGTTAGTAGTGCATAGCTTGTATATATACTGAATGGCTAATGATATCAGGTACATTGGTACCCAAAAAGGTACATTTCTTTTTGAAGTTAGGTACATTTGGAAATTCTTATTTTTCATCCCTGCTGCGCGCCGCTCGCACCCATACACACGAATAAATACTCACTCATGTGTATAATTCGTTTCTTTCTCACTCTCTATCAATTTAATTTCGAAAAAAGGGCATAAAAAAATGGGCAGCTCTTAGCAGCTGAATCTTGTTTTATTTGGTGATAATATATTGAATTATCATTTCAATAAGGTTTCAAAGCAGCGTTTTGCAGCGTTTTAAAGCAGTATCATTTGAAAAGTTTAATTTTCGGGAAAATTATGTGAAAAACTGGCACTATTGTTTATGTTTTCCCTAATTTACTACTTTACAATTGATACTTTTTACTTTTTTTAAATTTTCTTCTCACTTGTAGAAGAGGATTCCATTTGGTCTTATTTGATTTTATTAATTGCATAAAATTTTTCACCCGTATAACCGTTCTCCGTTTATTAACTGTAGAGTCACTCTTCGCTCGAGCGAAGGCCAAATCACAACTGAGCCTAAGGAAGGGGAATGACGAATTAGTCCTCACAATGAACGATTTAAGTTTCTTGAAGCATCATTGCAGCGAATTCAAGGATGAAAAATCCTAAAAAGAAACTTGTTTTTTTGGACCTTTGGCCGCAAAATACGGCTTCGGCCGCACTGTGTGGCACCGAGTCCCAACACACTTACACTTTCAACAAGAGGAGCTGACGTTAGTGAGAAATCGTTTTATTTTATTTTCACCAACCTTTCATTATCCACTCGAATATCAGGATCTCAGTGAAGGAAAGCCACTTGGAAAGAAGAGCGAGCTGTTATCTTTGAACCCTTTGCTTGATGATGATGGACTCCTGCGCGTCCTTGGCCGGCTTATTCACTCCGAACTGTCGTGCCTGCTGCTTCGACGTTTTGCCGTTTATATTTGGATTTCGTACACCAAACACTCCTGCATGGCGGCACTCAGCTCATGTTTCGCATGATACGAAAAAATTTCTACATTGCGCGATTGAAGCGCAAGATCAAAAGTTGCATTACTCGCTGTCATACGTGCACCATCTACAAGAAACGATTAAAAACACAAATGATGGCTGCTTTGCCAGCCGAAAGGTCGACGTTGTCGCTGCCGTTCACACATACTGGCGTCGATTTTGCCCGACAATTCGATATCAAAAGCTCCACTCTTCGAACCGCACCATATCTGAAGGGCTATGTTAGCGTATTTGTGCGTTTCGCGACCAAGGCCGTTCATCTGGAGTTCTGCTCCGAATTATCAACTATCTTGTTCCAAGCAGCATTTCATCGGTTCGTAGGACGGCGCGGCCTGGCCAGACGTATTTCCTCCGACAACGGCCGAAATTTCATCGGCGCCAAAAAAGGTTTGGATACTGAGTTCACCAGCTTCTTTTCAAATGCCGCTGATGACCTTCAACGGAAGCATTCCCTACAAGGGTTCGAATAGTATCTGATCCCGCCCCACGCACCTCTTATGGGTGGATAAGGGGAGGCGGTGGTCAAAAGCTTCAAAATCCACTTCATCAAGGTGGCTGGCCCGCACAAATTCTCGTTTGAAGAATTCGCCACATTGCTCGCACAAATTGAAGGAGTCTTGAACTCGCGTCCGCTCACTCCGATGTCTGAAGATCCTGCAGACCTGTTGGCACTGACGCTCGAACACTTCCTCTGAGGAGCCGCTCTCACAGCATGGGCCGAAGAATCACAAGCCGATTTGCCGCTCACTACGCGATGGGAGAAAGTGAAGATTCTGCATCACCGCTTCGCTCAACGTTGGAAAATGGAATATCTCTTGAATCTACATAAAAGAGATAAATGGATGGTACCACAGCCGAATTTGAAGGTCGACTATTTTGTCGTCGTCATGGACACTCAAATGCCTCCATTTGAGTGGAGGAAAGGAAGAATCGTTCAGGTGGATCTTGGAGACGATGGCCTTGTTCGCATTGTCGATGTCAAAACGCAGTTTGGTATCATCACAAGGCCAATCACAAAGCTCTGCCTGTTGCCCGTTGAAGTTCCAGAAACCTTATGACTAATATCCCCCGTCCTTTTGCAACACTTCCCCAGGCCCACGGCCTGAGTCGCTGTCGCCGCTTCCGCTGCTGGACCGTGGAGAAGCGATTGCTGGGGACGAGGAAAAACCAATGTTGTCTCGCTTGCCTCGATTCGTCGCATCTGCGGCGACACTGCCGTGCGCAGGGAAGCTGCAAAGTTTGTGGCCACCGGCATTACACGCTGCTTCACCGAGAGCCAGACGTCCATCCAGAATCCGGCCCGTGGCGACCCCAAAGGGCCCGAGAACCTCTCCCTTAAGGGCCATCGCGTCGATGCCCTTCGCTGGGCTCCATCGCCGGCACAAAGTTCAGCATCATCCCTGGCCCACGATATTGGCGAAGCCTGGCCCGCCCCAAAGCCAAGAGACATGGCCATCATTCGGGAGCTGATGCAGGAGGTGCGCGAGTTCCTGCACAGTCGAGACAAGTAAGCAGGAAATACCGGTTGCGTAGCGCAAGGCGGGCAGTATGTTCGATCTTTGCCGCGGCCGCTGCGCAGCGCTAGCTCGTCAGAAAGCTCCTTCCCGATGACATGGAAAAACGATTAATTCGTCTTCGATCAGTGTAAGAGAAAAACGCATTTCGCCGCTCCGCAAATCATCCAAATCGCAAACAAAAAAAGACAACCAAACTACATAGATATAAATTCATAAAAATATGTGAACGAAAATTGAAAACCAAAAAAGGGAATTTTGAACTAAAAGACGCACAAGGAATTTGCGTGCAATAATTTAGGAGTTAAGGAAGTTGCCAAGAAGGCTCAGTATTTTATTTTTTTTATTAAGTCCCAGTGAGTAATCCACCAGTCAATTCAACAAAAACATTCATCCGCGTCGCGTAATAACTGACAATCCAAAAACCAACATCACTCAACGACCACTCCACGACTACCAGCAATCACAAGTACGTCAACTCCTAACTGTCCCTCACACTAACACCTCCTATAA